>OX421961.1:15745514-16001459 GCA_949128115.1 Anaspis maculata
TCTGCAAATTGTTTGCGTATTTCTGACCAGATTGTGCGATGATCCAAAGGAACTTATTTAGAGTTTTCTTTGTACCCTGATAGCGGCCGAATGTTGCTACAGATCTAGAGAAAATGCTATTCAAATACAGTGTCAGAGGGCAATTCTTGGCGATAGCCTGCAACAAATTAAAGCTACAAAAGTCAGTATTTGGAGGTCCCGCAAATCGATGTGAGCCTTTCAGAAATCGTTTACAGGTTGCCCCCGAGTTACCAGGTGAAATGATCTTTGATCCTTCAGCAGAAAGTGGCTTCCGGCAAGAGGATGAGTATTATATTGGCTGTCAAACAGCTCAATCAAGTTACATTTGATCCTGGGCTGCGCAATCTCGGAAATATGTCCCCATGTAAAATTTGTTGTGTGAAATTCAACCCTTACAGAGAGCGTTAATTGTCACTCCGAGTAAAAAAGCCGAGGTCAGGTTAAGATCCGCTCAAAGCAAACGGAAGTGAGATCGCAGCTTTAGGTATTTCTACGAGAACATCGCGATGCTGCATAATTTTTCCAAGTTATTTGAAGGCTTGCACCGAGATTCAAATTTGTTCTGATACATATCCAATTTACACATAGCTGATTGAAAAGTATGTCATTTAGCAGGAAGCACAAGCTTGAATGAAACGAAAGGAAATAAGAAGTCGGGAATAAATAAATGAGCTATTATACTACATCTAATTCCATGTCAATAATTGTGACAAGTATCACGAACAATGACTACCTTCGGAATGCAAAAGATCACACTTAATTGACTATTGAACTCACTCTCTAAGCGAAATGATAGGAAATAACCTCTCTTCAAGTACAATAAGGGCTTGATTGCGAGAGTATTAATTATCGGGGGTTTTCTAAGCTACAACAAAACTTCATGCTAGGATCTCTCTCTCTTTCTCTTTGAAATGAGGCGAATTCGGGAATAGCGATTCAATTTGAAAAGGGTGGACTAATTAGGATATTATTATGCAACTAACCTCGGGCTCCACCAAACTTATATCAACGCGATAACTTAATCACTCTGATAGTAACTAAGCAACTGGCCATCCCATTGGCTCGTGCATAGCAACTATCAACGAGATAGATTTAATCTGCTTTAGAAATTTTGGTGGAACCCGAGGTAAGATGTATTTTATTTCAAAAACTGTATGTAAATTGATTTTGTTGATTCCTTATTTTTAGCTGAATTCAACACATTTGGGACTGTAATGAACAGTTGATTGGAACAAAGTAAAGAAGGTTCAAATGATTGAATTGGCGACTATAAAGATATGAGCAATAAAGTCAGATGTGGCTTCAAAACTTAGTTCATTTGTAATGTTTGTTGAATCATTCTCTTTCAAAAAGTATCTGTGAAAAAAGAATCAGCGAACCCTGAGAAATCTGAGAAAAGGGATCTGGGAATTTGTTTGAACTATTAGGCGCTTGAGGACATGATTTTCTAGTGTTTTTTCTTCGGCCGTGACCTTCGAGTCAACTGATCTGCCGAATAAAGTGGAAAAAAGGGCCCAATTAAAATCGTTTTGGCAACATGATGTATATTTCGAAACTTGAATTTTCGAAAAATTCAGTTTTATTTTCCCGGGAATTTTGCTGAAAAAATACTCTCATTTTCTTGCCATTTTTGAATGAATGGCTGTATTTTTTCCAGTTTTTTTACCGCGTGAAACCGGTACTTTCTGCAATGTTTCAGATGTCCCCCCGACATAAAAATTTACCTGTCCGCGTTTTTTCAGAAACCTGAGGTGGAATGCCCAAAAACTTCCCTGTTGTGTTTTCGTTGAGCCACCCTGATGTAATCACAGAAAATACCTTGCAGTATACGAAATAACCGCATTTGCTATTATTATTATTCCACTGAATGAGTTGACATCACATGATTCACAGTGGCGTAACCCGTAACTTTGGTGATTACGTATTAATTGCTCATGATTATCATCACTTTGCGGACATTTTCATAGTTTTGATTGATAAATGAAGCAAACATAGCCCTAGGCTGGCTAGCTGTCTATAATTTTTGCTTTGTGGATATTTATTTTTTTTTTAAATAAATATACTTTGTTTTGTAGTTGTTTTTACCTAAGTTTTGTTGTTCAAAATGAACTTATGCCGCAATAAAAGGAAAATCACACTCTCATATCTGATATCTGTTCTGATATACTGGTAGCTTGAACGCGGACTCGCCCCTGATACACTGAAGAGGTCTAAAGAGCATGTTTATCAAAAAGTATTTTGTTTGCCCAATGGTTGTCCAACCCGTCCTCCCGGCCGGCCCGCGAAACGTGAATATAACACAATCTTTTGCGGTGGTGGTAGCGTTCACACTGTCGAATTAGTGGGCTTTGTAGATTTGTTTGGGAGTCCTACGTTTCGAGTTGATGTGGTTATAACCACAACCTTGTTTTTCACTTCAATCGTTACCAACCCACCCCATTCAGCCCAATAAATATTTATTTGTCAAACATTTGTTCACCATGATTACAAAGACTATTGAGGTATCATTTCATAGAACCTGAATAGGTCGTAAGTGCGCAGCAGGATTCCGGGCTGAATATTTCAAGAGCCAGAGTTCAAAAGCATAGTCAGAGATCGGTGATGTAGAAACGGAGAAATAAAGCGTTCACCGTGGCGAAAGCTTTGATTGAAAACTGCAATCTCCCAGGGACAAAAGGCCAAAGAATCAAAGATTTCGTTTTCAAATTCGCGACCCGACGCCAAACGGACGTCTTTAGCATCTGCTTTGGGGGAACCCGTTCCCGCGCGAGCACGAAGCACCCCCCTGCCCCCATCCCGCTTTCTTCCCGAATCGTCGCCTTCAATCATCGCCCGACTATATGTGGGGATTTGTCTGACAAAGCCCAGGGCCGGAATTTATTTATTTACGACTCACTCATTCAATCCCGCGTGTTCGACATTTCGGCAACAGGATGCGATAATAAATGGGGCTCCGGCTCCGTTTGCAAGACTTGAATCCATGCGTGTGCAAAACCAGAGACGGGGTGGGGGAGGAGGAAGGCGGCTGGATAGGGAATACGTATACCGCTCGCGTCAAGATAAAATCACCCTTCGCACGGGGCTCTGATTTATTCACACAAATACCGACACACACACAGTATTCTACCCCCGAAAGGCACACGCTAGATGATGACACAAACAAACACGACACGGCAGAAACGCCTCTTAATTGTGCCAAAGTAAATTAAATCTCGGTTGGTTAAGTGGGTGAGTGAGGAGTGAAAGCCAAAAGCTGGGATAGCGGTGGGGGTGTACCGGGGACACGAGAAGGATGAACGCGAAAATGGAGAATTACCTTATGCCTATCCTTCATCGATCCCCTGCCGAGCACTGCCATCTTGCACATCGTGTCTTCCTGCAGCCTTTTGAGCGAGTTGCCTTTGGGACCAAGCAGCTTCCCCACGAAATTAAACTGAAACAACACAAAAATATTAATTGGACTAGTTTCATCCAGTCGTTATAGGGCACACGAGGAGGGGGGCAGCCGGCTGGGGAGTTGCTCCTGCCGACGGGTCGTAGAAGGGAAGGAGGAGACTAAGGGACGAAAGTTTGCGGTTTTACGCTTTGTCGGATGGGATGTCATTAGGAGGACGATAAAAAATAAGGAGGACGCACTAGAAAAGTCGTTTTTTTTTCAGTATCATCCCGTCTTCAAGTCGAAACCATTATGTTTAATTATCGTGGTGTCGGAGGTTTCTACTTCATAAAAAACTGGAGTGATTCGGATTCATTGCTTTCCTCTCATCTCGACAGATTGATGGAAAACAACGGCTATTTGCGCGTTTAGAGCAAGAGCTTCAGGCTTTTGTTCAAGTCGGGACGCAATTAATCTGAATTCCTACTTGGATTTGTCACCAAAAAATGTCTGTATTGTAAAGTTTTGCCTTATTTCACCACTTTGAAATGTATTATTATAAGCGCGCTGTCTAGGCAATAGTTTCAAGGCTTCTCCGTTTGTATGTGTTTAAAATTGGAACGAGATGCGAGCATAATATTCTGCCTGTTAACACATGGTCGTTGGGCAGTTTTGAGCGGACACGTTTGGGGAAAGTTCACTTTTTTGCCACCCGCTCTAAGACTGTTGATAAGTCGGGCAAGGACATTTCATTACTTGAATGGGGGAGTCGTCTGCGGGCACACGAAGACGAGGAAACTATAATTGCGGGGAGACGCGTGTAGTTTCTTGACGTGTCACATTCTCAACCACAGCGGATATGTTTGATTGGTCGCAACTTCATCACTTGCGACTCGCGTAACGAGGCACATGTCAGCTTTTGTGGTTTGGGTTCTCTTACAGAGTCCTCGGACACACAATGCGCACCTATCCGTCCCCACCCTTTTGTATGTGTAATGTATCGAATTAGTAGGATATTGAGTTTTTATTGTAAACAGATTACACGATAATCATTGTAAAAAGACAGAATGAAAAGACTTCAGTTTAAACGTTGTTCACATTAACACGTCCCTAAGAAGTCAGGTGAATATATCACATTATGGCGACGAATAAGTTTTCTTAGTGAAGAAACAATATGGAACGCGTAGGGCATTTACGTGAATTTGACCCCTCAACGTCGTAATAGTCACTATTCAAACCTCGATTGGTGAACTACTTTTTGGCAAATGGTATTATCGATGAAGCAAGGAAGAGAGCCATACTGCTCAATCTGCTTTCCAACGACGCTTACAGGCTGGTATCCGACCTAAGTTTACCAGAAAAACTTGAGGAGAAGACCTACACCCAACTGATCGAGCTACTAACTACACATTATATGCATTTAATTTCATTTCATTTATTTATAGTGCCATCGAGAGACTTCGTCGGAGGTAGTTTATATCTCGACACTGTCAACAATTACAATAATTAATTTGTCAGATATATGTCACAGCTCCAGAATCTCTTCGCACCGTCTTCTCCGCCTATCAGCTATCGTTTTCTCCATTAAACCCATCAAATCCAGCCTTTCCAATTTCGGAAACATTGTATTTGGTATTGTGTTTCACTGGTTTAAATTGGAAGAGTCCGATAGAAATTTATTTACTTATAATGGTACAAAGATTTCTCCTGTTGGATTCATAACTGTAAATTTGAATTTTGAAAATAACATCTCGATTATCAAAATTCATGACGTGATCAAACAGGGAGGCCCACCATTACTGGGTAGAGATTTTTTGCAAAATTTTAAAATATCTCTGAATGAGATCAGCTGCTTAAAGAAAACTTCTTTTCCAGAAAAAGAAGAGGGGAAAAAATTTATTAAAAAATATAACGAGCTATTTTTGCGTTTGGGCACGTTCAAAAGAACAAAAATTTCTTCAAAATTTAAAAATGAGAAGGCAACTCCAACATTTTACAGACCACGACCTTTACCGTATTCCATGCGAGATAAAGTAGAAGCTGAACAAAATCGTTTAGTAGATTTGAAAATTTTGTATCCTGTTGATTTCAGCGACTGAGCAGCACCCATTGTGCCAATTTTGAAAAAGGATGGCTCAGTAAGAATATGCGGTGATTACAAAGTCACGATCAATCCAGTTTTGGAGGTAGATACATATCCCTTGCCAAGGGTGGAGGATCTTTTTTCAAAGTTAGAGGGTGGTAAAATTTTCACTAAACTTGATCTTTCACAGGCCTATCAACAAATAGAGTTGGACAAAAGTTCTCAAGAGTTCGTGACAATTTCTACTCACAAAGGACTGTTTCGATACTCGAGACTGCCGTGTGGAGTCTCGGCAGCGCCTGGAAAGTTTGAAAGAACAATTGAAGCCTTATTGCAAGACATTCCAGGTTGTGTAAGTTTCTTGGATGGTGTTGGTCGGTGGTGAAGATTTTCGAAGCCATTTAAAAACGTGACACAAAGTATTGGAAAGGTTGCATGATTCAGGTTTGAAACTGGCTGTAGATGAATGTACTTTTTTCGAACGGGAAATCGAGTACCTAGGTTTCAAGTAATAAATGAATTTGGTTTGTCTACGTGTGAATCCATTATCAAATCAGTGAGGGATGCACCTGTTCCAACTGATGTGACGCAATCAAAATCTTTCTTGGGGCTTGTGAATTATTATGGTAAATTCATGAAAAATCTGTCAGCAATTTTTTTTCCGCTTTACCAGTTGTTGAAAAAAGACGTCAAGTTTGTTTGGTCAAAGCAATGCCAAAATGCATTCGTTGAAATCAAAGAGTTATTGATTTCACCTCCAATTCCAGTACATTTTGGATTAGATAGATTTCATAACTACTTGTATGGCAATAAGTTTGTCTTAAAAACTGATTGCAAAGCGTTAGTCTCGATATTCAGTCCTCGAAAAGGTATACCACAGTATACTGCAAATCGGTTAAAAATATGGTCAGTGATTTTAGCCAATTATCAATATGATCTAAAATATGTAAAATCGCAAGAAAATTTGGCTGATTGCTTATCTAGAATACCAATCAAGGACAATGAATTCGAGATTTTCAATGATAACACTTTTGTTAATTCTTTCAGACGGCCTCGTAGCACAGTGGTGGTCAGTATCTGCCTGTGGTGCGGAGGTTTGCGGGTTCGATTCCCGCTGTAGTCTGGGTGTTGTACTCGTCACAAACTTGTATTTGCAATTTTTCACTTATATAAAATGTAACAATAATAAAGGCGAGCTCTTATAGCCGAAAAAAGGCCGATAAGGAGGAAACAAACTAAAAAAAACAAACTTTTGTTAATTCTTTCAAAAACTGCGAGATTACAGTTGATTTCAAGGATATCCAGCGAGAAACCTTAAATAATGATCCAATTTTGTCAATAATTCTTGAGTATATTCTGGAGGGATGGCCAAAGAAAACCAGTGATTTATTGTTCAAAAATATTTAATTATGAAAGATCAGTTACAGTTGAAGACGGTTGTGTAATTTGGAATAATCGAGTTTGTGTACCTCAATAAGTACGTCAAAAGTTTCTTCACAAATTACATTAGACTCATGTCGGTATGGTCAAAATGTTTGCTAGAGATTACTACTGGTGGCCAAATTTGAATAAAGATATTGAACTAATTGTAAAAAATTGTAACCAATGTTGCATTTTATCTGGTTCTCCAGAAAAAGCACCCATCAACAATTGTACAAAGATTTGGTTTGCCTAGACTGGTGGTAAGTGACAATGGACCTGCGTTTGAATCCGTTGAATTTGAAAGATTTTTGAAGTTCAATGGCATTGAACTTCGCACGACCGCACCGTATTCACCATCCTCGAACGGCGCCGCAGAGAACGCGGTAAAACAAGTAAAATTGTCACTAAAGAAAGAATTTTTGGCTAAATCTGATGTGGACGTGAATTTTGTTCTTAATAACTTTTTATTTGTGTATCGTAACACTCCACATTCAACAACTCAATAAGTAACACCTTCTTTTCTCATGTTTGGAAGAAATCTTTGCACTCACTTTGACTTATTACGACCGACAGAAGAAATACATCCGACTGCAATTTTTGAAAAAAATGTATTGAAAGGACATGGAAAGATAGAATTCAATTTGGGGGGAGAAGTGTTGGTACAAGACTTTTGAGAGTTGAATAATAGAAGGTTTGTTGAAGGCAATGTTCGAACAATTGGAAAAAAATGTTCAAATGTGAGATTCCAGAATTAGGGATGTTTTGGAGAAGACATGTTGATCAACTTCAAAAATTCAAGTCGGGAAATTTCAGAGGTATTCCTAAAGCGGCAACAGTAGATGTCCAAGATGATTTTTCCGATATTCCAGATTTGACAGAAGATACTATCGTTGTTGAAGACGATAGCAACGTGAAAAAGTACGTTATTAATATTGACACTTTAAGTGGACCAAAACGGAATGTAACACAGCCTGATAGATTGGAATATTATTAGGTTATATTCATTTATGTTGCATAATTGAATAGTTGATTCAAGTTGTGAATAGGACTGTTTTCTAATTGACAACAGAATTCGACTGTATATAATCAGTAATAATATAACAAGTGGTATGATTATCATCGATGATAATTTCGAATGGAATCGTGCCTGCAGATTCAACGACTGCGGAGCACTGCGGTAGCAGTGCGTAGCAGGAGTTGAATGTGCAGCACCGATTCCATGAGAAAATATCATCGAATAATAATCATACCACAAGTTAAATTTAACAAGACTATATAACCAATTGAAAATTTTTTATTGTATACTTACATCAGACTTTCAAAACAAATCTAAGGTTCACCTATCTAGCATCTATATGCTCCACAAAATAGCAATTCAAAAATTAGTTCTTTGTTAGTAAAGCGTATTGCATGGACATGATTTTCCATGTTACGAGCAGATCTCATGTAAATCCACCCAATGTGACATTTCTCTGATCTGAATGCCTGTGTCCACGTCAACACCACAGACGAATGCTGTATCTGTATATATTTTGTACAAGAGCCCCCTTTTGGGGTAAGTTATCACCTTCAAACTCTTCCATTAGTATCCCATTAGTATTTTTCATGTATTTTCAACAGTTTACATTCAAAATAAAAGTTAACCTCAAATTGAAATCAATCTGACAGGAGGTAAACAAGCCGAAATCGGTAATGAATTCAATCGTTTCTTATCATCGCCGTGATATCCTCTTGCTTCCCCCAATCCGTGCCTCTCATTGGCTGAAACACCATCTAGTTACGTATGCGTTATATAGTCTTGTAAATTATATTTGAATTGTAAATAGTGAATGAACGATTACTCCTGGTTAATTAGTTTGAATGAGGGAGTATGTAATGTATTGAATTGATATGATATTTAGTTTTTACTGTAAAAAGGCTATACGATAATCATTGTAAAACGACAGAATAAAAAGACTTCAGTTTGAACGTTGTTCACAACAACACGTCCCTGAAAAGTCAAGTGAATATATCACAGTATGTAGTGTTTTGTTTATCTACTAATGTGTCTCCGGTTTTTTGTATTTTAAGTGTCTGAGTGGGGTTTACTTATTTTCTTGATTTTGCTTGTAATTGATAACGAAAATATCAGTGATATCACTGGTCACAACATATGTGAGAGTCCTTTTCTTCGGGCAATACTCGGGGGTTTCTTTGCCGGGTTCTTCCACTGAGTGTCTTTTTTTCCGAATCCGTCACTCTACCTTCTCTTTGACTTGACAGTTTGCATATTTTGTTGTGTTGTTCCCAATGGTTTTCATTGTTTTTATCCATTTCGTTCATTTTGGCAATTCTGTCAGTCACATGTTAGGTGTTTTGAGAAAAGAGCCATAAAAGAATCAATTTTGCACTCATTTTGCTTTGAGTGATTGTATCTTCCGGTGCAATGAGCGTGTTTCAAAGGACGCCACCTTTTTGGGAGGGAGGCGTACCACCACAGTATTTTTTAAGCATATTCAGCTGAAATCGGGGTAATGGATCTATCTCCTTATGTTGCAGTTGACGCAGGCTGATATACGATATCACGGAAAGAAGCACATCTGCCGCAGGTTTGTCCGAAAATTCAGAATAATTCTCCGGTTGCCTGAAGATCTTTAGTATTACTGAACGTAGCTCTGTTCAGAAGGTCCTTGGCTCTGTTGCTGAATAATTCAATGCCTTCGTGAATGACTTGTATCACTTGACTTGTAACTGGATAACAAAAACGATAAGTTGCCGTGTAACCGTGTAGGCGGCTGTGCGTAATCGTTGCAGCTCCTGGAAATATTCCTGTGAGGGTGTCGGGAGGTGTTGCATCGGCCGTTTACACTTGACTCTGCCAAGTTACGCCTCGAGTCACGTAGTACTGTATTTGCGCTTCGATTTTCGGCTTCACTGGAACATAGACTGGTACAATTCGCGTTTAATTTAGATTCAGTGGAAATCTCACGACCAGAAAATTCAAGTCGGAAGTTCCGCCGAGTCGCACATTTCACTATTTTATAAGAACAAGCGTCTACAGCATGGTACACACACAGTGTTCTTTTGCAAATCTCTTCGCATAAGCTCCAGCGCACGAAAACGATAAATTTGCCAGCGATTCGCAACAACATTCCCGCGCTCTGTGCCCCGCTCTCGTTTTCTCAAAGCGTGTTTGTATTTGTGTGTGCTCTCTGTATATACTTATCCTTCCTTAAACTTGCGTTTGGCATGTGAATGCGAGCAGCAAGTGTTAGTTTTGTGTAGCAGCCTGTGTTTTCTAGATGGGAGGACGGAATGAAATATTCATCTTGCGCTTCCAGAGTATGTGTTCGGGTATAAACCGGGTTGAAACCTGAAACGGAGAGCAGACCAGGCGGGCGCGCGGGGCGCTTTTTCTTATACCAAAGAATATCTTAATATCTTAATAGGATTTGTACTTTTGGAACGAACGGGTTATTTATTGCCGGCGCCCGGTTAACAAACAACCGTAAATCATTCGGGGCAGCGATCTGGAGGGCCACCACATCTACCCCCACTGACTGTGCGGTGGGACGCCGCAGTTTCCGCTCTGGCACGTTGGCTGTGTCGATTGGAAACAAGCGCCAATCGATTGGCAACGCTGGTTCACGGCCGGCAGAGCTTTCCGGATTTTGTGGTGAGTGTGATGATTGAAATGACGAATTGCACCTCGATTCGACAACGTCGGTGTGACGAGGCATGGAAATAGCGCCCACTCCTTCTTTTTGCTTCAGTCCGCGTCTCCAGCTGCTCGGTGTCATTCGGTCGGTGGCGACTCGAGTCCGTTTCCGAACCTACTCGTGGATGTCGCACATTCTTTGTCTTAGGTCATCAATGTATTCGGAGATGTCTTTAGGATCATTCTCCGGCGTGTCAAATTGTGAATCGCAAAGGAGGGAAGCTCTTGGCCAAAAAGAACACGTGCCGGTGTTTACCCCGTGGTGGTGGTGGTGAAGGCAGCGCGATATAGATGGCAGGCAGGCAGATGACGATCCCAGTCTCGCTGATGCTCGTCAACAACCTTCGACAGGTGCTGCTTCATCGTCCTGTTCAACCATTCCGTCGGACCGTGGGCGAAGAGGCGTCGTCCTGATCTCCTGTATCCCGAGTAGAGTACATTTACCTTAGAACACGTTAGATTCGAAGTTTCGTCCCTGATCTGAGTGTAGTCCGACGATTCTACGGGCCCCAAAAATTTGACTTGCTTCTGGAAGAGCACACATTTCTTTGGGTTAAGCTTGAGATGTGCACCTCAAGACGTCGAAATACCTCCCGGAGATTCTCCAGGTGTTCTTCGAATGTTTGACCGATGATCATTACGTCATCGGGGTAGACTAGGTAAGTTTCCCATGTCAGACCTCGCAAGATGCACTCCATTAGATGTTCAAACGTGGACGGTGCGTTACAAAGTCCAAACGGCATCACAGTAAACCGATAAAGGCCGCTCCCGGCAGAAAACGCCGTCTTCTTTTTGTCGTCGTCGTGGACTCCAACTTGCCAGTAACCACTCTTTAGGTCAAGCGTCGAAAACCATCTCGATTCAGACAGCGTGCTCAAAGTGTCGTCAATCCTAGGCAGTGGATAGCTTTCTCTCTTTGTCACGTCATTGAGTTTGCGATCGTTCACGCGAAATCGCGTACGCCCGTCTTTCTCCGTAACCAATACAGCTGGTGATGACCATAGGCTTGTCGATTCTTCTATCTCGCCTCCATCCAACCCAACATGTTTCTAGAGAGCTCAACACCTCTTCTTGCTTCGCCAATGGTAGGCGCCTGGGAGCCTGTCGGATCGGTGCGGCGCTCTCAGTGTTGATCCGATGTTGGATCGTGCTGGTTCTCGCGGTAGGATTACCTTCCATCGCAAAGGCTGCAGCTTCTTCTTGGATGAATTGCGTCGCAAACTCTTTCTCCTTGCCACTCAGATGTTCCCAGTCACGCGAGAACATCTCCACTAGCTTTTTTCCCAAGAGCTTGGGACTCGCAGCCTTTGTCAACACATCTTCACAACACGAGATCCGTTCTACGGGTTCACACTTGCTCAGGGTCTCTCCTTCCTTGATTGTTTTACATGTCTTGTTCGGGTTAATTACTCTGATCGGGATTTTCTTCTTGTTCATGTTAATCAATGTCTTGGCCATAATGCAGCTGGCAGCTGTGTTGGGCTCAGCAATGCCGGCGACATGTCCTCCAGGTTGTCCCCATACGATTTTCTCGGAATTAGCGGCTACACGGACGGTTTCAGCTGAGAGTAGGCGGATTTCCTCGGCGGCCTTCATGAATGTTCTAGGAGACTTCGTGGCTCCGGTAACGATTACAAACACGCAATTTTCCTTGTCAACCTTTCCACTCAGAAAAAGGCTATTGAGTGATTTCCGCAGCAATGGGACATAGTAACTCCTGAGGCATTGAGGACTGTCAGTCAGCGTGCGTTCCTTTGCGCCAGCTGGAATTCGTTTTTCTGATAGTAGTCCGGACGTTAAGCTACATGAATGAGACCCACCTTGCATTTTCGAGACAAGCGACGAAATTTGGCACACTTGTTCACTAGACCCTACTCCTCGATTCAAGAAATGTTGCCACTATCTGCGGAAATCGTGCAGACACTTTATACAGGGTTCAGTAGAAAAAATTTGTTGAAAAATCGTAAATCGTGAACCATAACCGGTGGACGTATGTAAATCAGGATATTGATGATTGATTTCAAGCCTATGAAGATGCTGCAAACAGTTTTGAAATATCTTGAGGCGTTTCCGAAATACGTTGGAAGAAGTGAAATTTCTTCAACTTTTTTTTTTTCAATAAATCAGTTGTTTTTCGAGATATTGAGCTGCAACTTGATATTCCGGCAAACAAATATTGATACAGGATTTTTGGCTGCGGTCAGTTGGTAGGCCCGAATTGACACCTGTCACTCCTGTCAGGTTTTCGCGCTCAAAGGTTGAGGTTAGGTCAACGTAAACAAAACAAGGGAACACAGAATAAGGAATGATATATTGTTGAAGATGCGATAAAATATATTCAGTACAACGTAATACACGACGCAGCTTTTCTTTTACCCAAAGTAAGTATGATGATGACAACACACACACGCTGAATGCCGGCGAACCGGACCGATGATGGGAGCTGTGGTCCCGGGCACAGCAAGAACTCCGCAATTCGTTTGACAGTCGAGGTAAAAGTGCGTATGGAGTTTCCTAATTATTACCGGAGGCTACTGCAGCAGTCGGGCGAAATACCCGGCGAATTAAAATCAATTAAATTTATTCAATTAAAACGCGATGTGAAGCCATCGACAAAGCCTGCTAGATTCGAAACTAAGATCTTCAACTTTTTTTCTATCGTGAGCGCCATCTTCAAATTGCCCTTCGTGAAATTGTTGAAAAAACAACAGGTAACGACTTTATTGGACACACGCGTTTATTTTATTATAAAAAACCAGGTCCTGAATTGCAGCAAATACCTTCTCGGCCAAGAAACGTTATCAAGTTAGTTTTTCTTGATTTCTCTCAACTTGGGTGATAATCATCACCAAATGGAACTTTGGATCGATAAGATGTTGACCACATTATAATCCACATTATTTTGTGCAAAGAAAATTTGTTACCGTAAAATGGGGTGATTAGGGACAGTTTCGGGATTCAACTGCCCGCGCCATTTCAGAAAAATTTATTTTTAATAAACAAAAATAACTCAAATATGGGTCTTAGCTCGTAATATCATTGTGTTGCACTGATAAGTGAACATTTTCCCAATTTTCTTGAAAAAAAAAAATTAAAACATGGTGTCCCTATTCACCCCTCAAGGGGGGTGAATGGGAACAATCACTTAAAACGCTCAAATGTTCCTAGTCGTTCACTCAATGAGGTGAATAGGGACATATACATGGTTTTTAAATATGGTTTATGATATATAATAGCTTTTTTTTTGGAGTTGAATCCTTGAAAAGGTTCGAAAATGGCATCTAAAAGTGTAAAATTATATTTTTTACCAAACTTTCATTTTCAAACGTACAAAATTCAGTGTGCTTTGTTGAAAATCGTACAAAGGCCCTTAACTGACAGTAATGCTTACATATCAAGAAAAAAATAGCACTTGCTAAAAAAAAACTTTTTTGGCATATCCTACCTACGATATCAAAATAACATAAAATCAAGTCAATTCGTTTATTTGTTCCATTTTGTGTACAGTGTAGTACAGTCACAAAAAATATCCTATAGAGGACGTAGAACTTGACCCACCATAAGAAATAGTTGAAACAGTAATAAAAAAATGTGAAATATTGATACTTACGTTCAGAACTGTGCTGCACGTGAAGTTCGCACAGATGAAAAAAGGCGCGAAAATATCGCTTGACAGCTTGAACTGTCATACGTCATGTCTGATGACTTATCAGGTTAACCAACCTATTACAGAATAACCACATTTATCCTTAGTACAGTACATTTTTTTGATTCAAATTACCATCAAAACAAAGGAAGTTGCAGATTTCATTTACATTTTACAGGTTTTTGTCCCTAAACACCCCCCCGTCCCTAATCACCTCATTTTACGGTACCAAAAATGCTACCAATTGATACTGAAAGAGTTCAGAGGAATGTCTGCTGTAGTTTCAAGTTGAACCGAAATGGATTTTTCCATCCTACTTCTGCAGGAGGTACGTCGAAAGTGTTGCTACAGCTTGATATTTGGAACGTTTTTTGTTAAATATTGCCAGAAACGCTTCAAATAGAAGCTGTAGCAACGCTTTCCACGTCCCTCCTGCGAACTAAAATGTAACAATCAGTTTGAGCTTGGCTTGCACCTCGGCTTGCACATTCCTCCGAATCATTTCAGTATCAGTTGGTAGCACTTTTGGGTACATATTTTCTTTAATAAGGTTTGAGGGCAGAAGGTGACCCTGCATTTTTTGCCCTTTTTACAAATATTGAGGTAGACTTTTTGTTCAACTGTTTGCCAAAAGAACACCACTTGACTGATGATGATGGAATTTGGTGACTGACGTTGCAAAACAATGTTGATTGAAATATCGCAAACATTCACCAAAGTTTCATTTGATCATGATTGTCACGTAAGTTGAGGAAAAACAGGAAAAACGAACTTGATAACGTTTCTTGGGCGAAAAGGTCATTGCCTCAATTCAGTACCTGGTTTTTCATGATAAAACATCGTGTGTGTTCAATAAAATCGTTACCTGTTGTTCTTTCAACAATTTCACGAAGGGCAATTTGAAGATGGCGATCACGATGGAAAAAAAGTTGAAGACCTTAGTTTCAAATCTAGCAGGCTTTGTCGATGTCTCCACATCGCGTTTCATTAAAAACATATTTCTTTGCCGAAATATCAAGTTGCAGCTCAATATCTCCAAAAACAACTGATTTATTGAAAAAAGAAAAAAGGTAAAGAAATTTCACTTCTTTCAACGTATTTCGGAAACGCCTCAAGATATTTCAAAACTGTTTGCGGCATCTTTATGGGCATGGAATCAGTCATCAATATCCTGATTTACATACGTCCACCGGTTATGGTTCACGATTTACCATTTGAAAAAATTTTTCTACTGAACCCTGTAAAGTGTCTGCACAATTTCTGCAGATGGTGGCAACATCTTCTAAATCGAAGAGTAGGGTCTAGTGAACAAGTGTACCCAATTTCGTCGCTTGTCTCGAAAATGCAAGGTGGTTCCTCTTACCAGCCGGACTATGGGTGTTCTCCGTCCCGGTGTAGAACGGTCACTTGAACTCGACCTTTCCCTGCAGTCCCGACGCAGATGTCCTGATCTTCCACAGCCAAAGCAACATGGTCTTGCTCCAGCTTTTGGCTCGCCTTGGGGTTTGTTCCGAGATGGAACAACAAGGATTTCTTCGAGTATTTCCTTTATAAATTTCTTGGAAGTATGTGATGCTCCGGATTCGTCAAAATTTACCTTCCAAGGACGATGAGGGCGCCAAGCATCTTTGACTGCCTCAATGCAAATAGCTTGGATAAGTTTTTTTTATTGAACCATGATTTTGTACAATCTATCCTATATTCTTTTCTTTTGGACATTAGGTACGTTGTTTGATTAATTAATAAATAACTCAAATAAAAGTGAAATAAAATAAAATATCATGCGAGATGCTTCTCCAATGAGAAAGGTCTCTTTCACCGTTAAATGTTGGTGGTGACAACATGGAATTATAAGTTACACCTTAATCAAAACGGGTGAGTAGGTCGTTAGGTTTAAAACGTTCAAGTCTACGCACTTCACCATAATTATTCCACAAATCACTCGCGAGTCTTGTTTGGATGCTCACTTAGTCTTTCGCAATATTTTGCACTATATCGGGCAATCTCTTTTCTGATTGAGAGAATCTGCAGATCTTCCTCGATGATGGAATTTGGAACATACCACGGGGCATCAACTACGGCGCGCAGGACCTTGTTCTGGAAACATTGAAGTATGTATAGATTAGAGCTGCAGGCCGTCCCCCACAGTTGTATTCCATATGTCCAAACTGGTTCCAAAATGGCTGTATAAACCAGAAGTTTGTTGTCAAGAGAAAGTTGGGATCTTCGACCGAACATCCAGTACAGTTTCCTTAGTTTTAGTCCGAGCTGCTTCCTCTTCGTAAAGATGTGTTTGTGCCACGTTAAGCGTCTGTCTAGATGCATGCCTATGTATCTTGCTTCTTCAGCTTGTGGTAGTTTTCGATTGTTCATCGACACAGGCGGACAAGTCTCTCTACGCATTGTGAATGTAACGTGAACCGATTTTTTCTCATTGGCTCGTAGCCGCCATTTTGTTAACCATTTTTGGATTCTGTGGAGATTGTTTTGGAGCAGTTTTGAGGCAATAGATGAATCAACGTGGGAAGCAAGAACCGGGCAAGTCCGCAGTGAAGAGAAGATAGAGTACTGGTCCCAGGACGCTACCCTGTGGTACCCCCGACTTGACATCATAAAGTTTGCTGTATTCCTCATGTTGTTGCACGAAGAACTGCCTCTCTGTTAGATAGGATTTCAAAACTCCGTAGAATGTGTGGAGTAGATGCATCTCCAGTTTGAAGAGCACGCCTTTGTGCCATACTTTATCGAATGCTCAACTGATATCAAGGAAGGCGGCGGAACAAAATCGTTTTTTTTTTCGAAATCTTCATTTATTTTCTTGACAACTCTATGCACTTGTTCAATCGTCCTGTGTCTGTTCCTAACTCCAAACTGGTGCTGTGGTATGAGTTTATTTTTGTCTAGAACTGGCTTCAATCGCTTAAAAAATAGATTCTCAAACACTTTCGACAGGGATGAGAGAAGAGTTATCGGTCTGTATGATGAAACGTCATGTGGGTCTTTTCCTGGTTTCGGAAGCATGATTATTTGTGAGACTCTCCAATGCTCAGGGAAGTAGTTAAGTCTCAACACAGCATTGCATATTTGTTGTATGGCTTTTATTCCTGGTGTTTTCTTGTAATATTTTTCCTGTAATAAGGTCAAATCCTGGGACCATTGTCGGGTTGATCTCCTTCATTATTACAGTCCTCACTTCCTGATAAGTGAAATTTTCAATTGGCAGTTCTAGTTGGTGTGGTGAAGTCAGAATTTCGTCTTTTTCTTGTTCTGTAATATCGTTTGGTGCTGGTGGGAAGGGAATATATATATAGACATTTATTGTAAAAATATAAATGACATCTTCCCAACAATTCGGGCTGCTTTTAAACAAAGAATACCGTACAACAATAAAATAAACTAGGGATACAATAAAAAGTATTGAATAACATGGTAAACAAGATAAAAAAGTTCGGTGAAACGATCTAGGTCAATTTGTATAAATGGTTTCTCAATATGTATATAGATTTCTTGATAGCAACTGCTGAAATTGACTTACAAAAATTTGAAGGAATGCCGAATTTCGAACAAAAATCTTTGAATACAGAGGTGATTGCTCCACGAGCTCCGACCAATAATCCGAGAACTTTGATGTCCTTGAGCCCATATTTTTCTTTGAAGAATGGGATAGTTGGATTATAGATTCTTTGTTTTTCGATGTTGACTTCCATCGGTTGCTGTTCGTTTAGTTCGAATCTGATGGTTGGATCTATAATCCAACCGACCCTCTTCTTTGAATCAATGGCAAGGATATCCACTCTTCTAATGCTGCCGAGATCTGCAGAGCCTACCACCTCCTCGTAGACTGTAAGGTCTAACTCTCTCAGAGCATCTGCCATCATTGTGCGGATAGTATGGTGACGTTGATTCCGCAAGAGCTCTCCAAATGGGCAGGATACACCTGCCAAGTGTGCTGCAAAATAATCTGCCTTTTCCTTATTGCTTCTTACCCGTCCGCTTGGTCTTTTTCTCATTGCGGGTATTTCTTCCTGTGGTCAAAAATCTTCTTTTTCGCTTTCCAGAGCGAATAATCGGTGACTTGTGATGCTGACAGTCTTGCAAGGTGTTCTTGAACTGACTGACTTTTGATGTGCAATAGTAACTTTTTGAGGCATTTTATTGATTTGTTAAGTTTTTGTTTCTTCCCTTCCGTACGATAAAGTTGCCATTGTTTTCGTAGTTCACGCTCTTCAGCGATCTTTTGCTTAACGCTGGCAGGGCATGCTTCTTTGAATGTATCTTTTTTGCTGTCTGATGTTGCTGTCCATGCTGCTTGTTGTTTGTCTTAAATCAAGTCAAGGATTGCTTTCTCGAGATCTTCCGGTGTTTTCAAAGGTATTGGTAGGATTCACTCAGCTGGTTTTTAAATATTTTCCAGTCAGTGTTTTTGCTGTAAAGTAAAGTTTTTTTTGTTTTCTCCGCTAAACCCAAGTGCATCCTCAATGTTACCGCTAAGTGATCAGATAATACTATGTCATAGCAGGGTTGTATTGTGAAGAGTTCAATGTCAATTCCCTCAACAAGAACAAAATCCAAAAGACTCGGGCGTTTATTGATATCTGTGGGTCAGTAGGTCGGTTCTCCTGTTGAAATATGTCTGATTGCATTCATGTTCATAGCACTAAGCAATGCTTGTCCTTCCGGTACTGTTACAGTTGCTCCCCAGTATTCATTTTTAGCATTGTAGTCTCCCCCTACAATGAATCTGTTTCCAAGTGACTTGAAGAATTGATCGAAGTGCTTATTATTATGTTTCGGTGGACAGTATACTGCAAAAACGATCAAGTTCCCAAAGTAGTCATCTACCACTACGTTAGTTGCTTGTAAGTAGTCTAGATGATACGGTTTTTCCTCGTGATGTTTAATATTTTTCTTGATTAACACTGCAGTTCATCCATGGGCGGTACCGTCTGGATGGTTGGTGGTATATACATTGTAGTTATGAATTTTTGGGTAACTTTTTGCTGTGAATCTGGTTTCTGACACTAGTAGTACATCGATTTCATGGTATTGCGAAATTGTTTGTATTTCTTAAGCATGTTGGCTCAAGCCGTTGGCATTCCATTGAATAATCTTGAGTACTTGAGCCATTACTTCATTTTATTCATTAACGCGGATAACATGTTCATCATTGTCCCTTTTTGGTTCATAAGATTTTTCATCATGTCTTTGAGTTCTGACATATCAGTAGTTTGTTGTTGTTGTTCCTGTTGCCGCCATTGTTGCTGTTGTTGTTGCTGCTGCTGATGTTGTTGTTGTTGTTGTTGTTGTTGTTATTGTTGTTCCTGTTGTTTTTGTTTATGATCATGATGCCCTTGACGACTTGCACTCTGAGCATATGAAGTGTTTGGCTGCAGAGGTTGATACGCTGTAGTGGGTACTTCTCTATTTTTCCTATCAAGTGGAGGGAACATCCTTTTGAAAATTTGCTTGTAGACAACACATCCTTTAAAATTTGCTGGATGGTTTTCATTACAATCAGCACAAACTACTCCACCATCGCGAGTATCTCTTTTGCAGTTTATGGTGAGATGTGTTCCTGCACATTTGACACAACGAGGGTTCTTTTTGCAGAAATTTTTAGTGTGTCCATGACATCGACATCTCATACATTGTGATATTTGTTTTTTAGTATAGGGTGCTTCAAAGATAACACTTGTACTTATGAAGAGTTTGTGTTTATAAATATTCTTATATTATTATTATCTTTTTGTTTCATATCTACGAAGAACATTGGAAGCGGATTTTTCGTCCTCCAGTTTTTCACGTTCCAAACATTAGTCACCTCATGTCCGAGTGCAGTGATTCCTTGTTTTATTTCTTCAGTGTCTGTGGATGGATGCAAGTTTTTCAAAACCATACGGAAGGTTCTTTCTTGTTTAGTTTTGTAGGTGTGAAATTGTGCTTCTTCAGCATTTAGCTGTTTGATGATGTTATTATAAATCTCATTTTCTTGAGGTTGAATTTTGACTTGCTTATTACTGAGGGATTTAAAAGTGTACTTGTTTTTAGCTACGTCTTCTAAAAGCTCAATCAGAGGATTGATGTTCTTGACACCAGACACAAAAATTGGTGGTGGCTTAAGTTTTTCGAGTTTTTTCTCTTCAGGAGAAGGAACTTGACAGTCTTTCTTTTCAGTTAGAACATCGTACTTGTTACTAGTGACGACAGGCTGTCCAAGCCAGTAGTCATCTATTTTTGACTGTTTCATATTCCTGGTAGTTCCATGTTCTTTTCCTGGACTATTTCTTGGTCGTTTTCTATCTTTTACGTCCTGCCATGGCATTCGTGATTTTCCGGACTCCGGATTTTGGTCTATTATCTCGTCGTACTGCATGCCCTTTTCGGGTTCATGTTCCATTATTATTGACATTTCCACGTGAGAGGTTAGGCGCAAAGGGCCGTCGTTCAGCTCGACGCTTCGGAAACGACGACCCTTATCCCGTACCTATCACTTTTAAACTGTACCGAAATAATGCGGTACGGACCTGGATTTCTTGATTAACACGCGTGTGTACTAGCGCTCACGTTATCTCTCTCTTTGTAGGTATAAGTTTTTGTTTCGATGTTGAATATTAATTTGTTATTGTTTGAATCCAGTTATCAAAACTTACATTTTTCCGGGGAAAAACACTTGTTTCAGTTTGTATGACCCACAGATGATGGTGCTCGAGAGTTTTCAGAATTTCTTCAGCTCGTATTTTCGTAAGATTCGCTAAACAAGGAACACCTCCGTGACAGCTCTCTCATCGCACGCACATCCAGGACCGGCCTTAGCTTGGATAAGTGCGTCGCTGATGTTAGCTGGATTGCTGATAATGACCATCTGACGTAGAACTGGATCTCTCAATCCGCCCATGAAAGCTTATTTTGCAATGTCGGTCAAAACATTTGCTGGATGCGCTGGATAGCCTGGATGAACCAGCCTCAGGACTTCCTGAAGGCTTTCAGCTGGGTTTGATGGATCTGTCGCACATGATTGTCCCCATATCAGAGCTCCAGGACCATGGTCAGCTTGGCAGTCTTTCTGCTCACTGTTCAGAATCGTCGGGAACAGCTACAACGCTGGGCCTCTGAGAGCCAGGACTAGAGCTGTAGCTTTCTCATTGTCGCTTCATCCGTTTGCTTCGGCAGCGGCATCGAACTTCCTCTCATAGATAGTCCATGGGCTTTTCCCATCGAAGTTTGGCAGCTTTTCACGATGAATACTTGCTGTATTGACCATTGTAGAACTAGCGGCAGTTCTCTGGACCTGTTGCTGCACTTCCATCACATTGGTCTTCATCACTTCCATATTTTTTTTTTCAACTTGCCCACGCTGCTTCCGAAACATTTCGTTCGTATCCACAATCGTGGATATTTCTTCCTTTTCCACCAGACGTCTTCTTTCTTGTTCTTCCAGAAGATTCTTAGTTTATTGATTTTCCTCAACACCTTGACCCTAACTGGAGACACGGTCGATTGGTCATGTTCGACTAGGAACACCAACATCCAGGGAGTCTATAGAAAAATCCATAATTGAATGGACGCACCATAGCTCGAGGATAGAGCTGCTAAAGTTTACATTCAATCAAATTTTTGTGATGTGCGCAGTCCTCCTTCGACGATTCTGACCGAATCCTGAATCCATTGTGTCTACACTCGTGTCCTGCGATCGTGAAAGAGAACTTAGCATAAAAAGCGTTGACCTTATTCCAGATTGAAAATTGTTCCAAATCCCGCACGCTTGACGCCCCGCCAGAAGCCTAATCCGTCTGAATTCGTCCCTTTTGATATCAAAAGAGCCCTCTCTTCCGTTTTATCAACAAATAAACACGTTAAGGTCGCGTCGCAAGCGGACGCAAGAGCAAAGCAAAACGCACCGCCGCCGACCCGGCGTGCGGAGTGGGCCTGCGAAGAAGAAAAATGTGAAGGGCGTCGTAAAAGCGGCGGGAGATCGGATAACGCACACTCGCGAAAATACATAAAAGGAAATGATAATCAAATCAGTGCGGGAAACGTACAGCTTGCCGCCGCCGCCACTGCCTGTGCCTCCGCCGCTTCCCATGATATATGGCAGATAAAGCGAGGGCCATCATGCTCCTCAGCTTTAGCTGGCTGCTAGCTGCTAGCCGAGCTATCCCGCCTTATGCCGGCGCTGATGCAATATTCACGATGGGATTATGATTATTTTTCCCACTCCGCCGCCGAGCGGCTGGCTGTTGTCGGGGCCATTAGACGAATTGCTCCCTCTCTTGTCATCATTGCGACCCTTTTTTTTCGCAAGCGGCCGCCAGACAATGCCAAGAAACACGCTAATGATTAATCGACATTAAACGGAACGACTCGAGAAAAAGAATCGGCGAGGATGGCGCGCTGCGCGGTCCAAGTGAAAGGCAATGCCGAGAGAATAAGGATATTATCGAAAAGAAGGACGAATTTTTGGGGAAATTGCCGCGTGCAGAAAGCGCGGGGGGCGGGAGGAGGGTCGGCGGAAATCGCACCATTCAGGCCCATCATCGTCAGAGAAAAGGGATGATTTCGAATAATGACTTCTGAGGCGACGTTCCGGCGGAATGCTCGCGTCGACAGTGTTTTCTTCGAGAGGGTGCGTGTTTGATGAATTGTCTTGGCCGATTTGATTTGTTACCAATCGAAAGCAGAGTTTTACTTTTATTTCTTGATGGATGATGACGGGCTTCGTGTTGTTTATTGGCCCATTTCACGTTTTTGTTCTGTTCGTGATCAAATAAGCACCGCACAATAATCGCGTCATTCGACTGACGGAAGAATAAGCAAGGATTGTTGTATACCTACTAAGCACCAAAATATCGTTAAATGGATTTCGTAGTTGTATCAATCGTATTTTTCAAAGTTCTGTTGTGTCGTTCATGTACTGCGGCACGGTAACCGAAGCTGCGTCAATACGGTCTAGGGCGCAGTAGCATTTGAGGGTTGACTTGAACATTTATGGAAGTGTTGCATTGAAATGCACTTGAATATTGCACCAGAATACCTAGAAGCTTGTTGTTACGTTCGGACTTTTCGAGGGAACGGTATTTCGCTGGATGGCTGAAACTCGTGTTTTTGGTGGGGCGGTTTTTCCCTGTGATAAGCGAGGCTGTATAAAGTGTTTGGAGTGAAAAATTCTCCTTCTCCTGTCGCTGAATTCGTGCTGCCATGATCCTCGAGTAGAAAACCGCCGTCGGCCGTTACCGGCGTATCTGCCTGCAGGTAAATAGAGAAGATGTGTGCACTGTGGAACCTAAATAATGGTTATTTCGTCCGCAGGGGTCCATACGTCCTCCGATCATGTTTCTGTGCGTTTTCGCCGGTCATCCATCGTTACGTTCCACGTCCTGCCAACACTGGAGTCCTGTATCTTCGCGGGAGTTTCCACCTTTTTTTCCGATGCTGAAATCACCGGTCACCGTCATGTTCCACACTCCACATTCCACCAACGCTGGAATCCTGGATTGCCGCGGAAATTCTCCTTTCGACTAGCTCCGGTCTGCCTCACCGCGTCACCCGGTGCTGTGCCATGGTCACGGTTCACAGTCAAATGCATGCCGTGTGCGACGCTCACAATCGAACTCCGCCGCCAAAAGTGTCACGCCGGCGGCCACATTTAGTCAAGTGGTTTTTATTGTTTTGTATCGAAATGCCGCTTCCGCCTCAACGAAGTCTCCGCTAGCTGAAAGCAATGGAGTCCCTAATGCTGGCCTTACATTGAGCAGCAAATGCTGCAGCTTTCTTTGCAGCAGAATTCTGACTGGAACTGACGCCTGTTATTGCTGTCAGTGACCAACATTTGACCAATAAGAGCTCGGCAGCAAAAAAAGCTGCAGCATTTGATACTCAATGTAAGGCCACCATAAGAGCGAAATTTGTGACGCCACTAACCGTCAAGTTGACAGCTGTCAGACACCATAACCTCAAAAACCGAAGCGGGCCGTGACCGTATTTTTGCTCGTTTTTAGTTTCATTCAATGTTATATTGCCTAGCTGTGCTGCCGAGACATGCTGGATAGTCGCGGCGGATACCGCCTTTGTTGTTATTTTCCATTCTGTCGTGCTAGTGCGGAAAGTGAGGGGAACCACCTTGCAAATTGTGATACAAGCCCAAAATTTGATACTCTTACTCTTCAAAGTACTCCAAACAAGACTGGAGATGGTGCCCAGCCGAATTTTTCCCAAGAGGGCTGTTCCAGAGGCGCTATGTTGTCCCTGGAGCCCTGAGGTCTATCTTCGAAACGGCAAGTGATATCGACATACTCCAAACTTCTTTCTCATTGAAGTTACTTGCAGGTGATGAATACAAATTGTATGAACTCATCTGAACCTCCCGCTCACCATTTGCCTACTTTTCAGGGGTGAAATTGAAAAAACTGTCAGTGAGGGCTATTTAATCCGGTGGTTTGCCGTCCCAACCTTGCACTTTTGAGAACAGCATTGAGATTTGTCACAGTTGAAGACCATAATCTATATCTCACTTTTATATCTCACTTTTAAGAAGTGTTGCCCAAATGGCACTCCTTGCAGACGTCGTATACAAGGTGTTCAATAATACAAAAATTTCAACTTGTTAATCAAAGGAGTTGGAGCCATGAAAGTTACCACGTAGGTGTGGCAAACCGGGCTAGTTCAGCCCTGTGCCTTACATTTTTACTCATTAGTTTCACGCTAACCTACCGCCTGTGGGTTAGTGTCTATGTGACCGTTCTATCATATCTCAGAATAAGGAACGAGAGAGAGACTTTTTCTCCATGAATTTGCCTGATTTTTAAATATTCATAGAGGTCGTGAAGTATGAATCAACCCGATTGTGAAAATTCATTTCCTGTGAAATCGGAGGCGCTATCAAAACCGCGAACCTAAACAAATCAGAGTGCTAAGGCGTTGATTTCACCCTACGGTGGAAAAGCCTGAGGGCCGCTCCTATTGGTCCGCTAGACCACAAGGTTGAGAGATTAGCGAGTCTATAGATAATAGCTGGATGGAAGATAACGGTACTGACTTGCCGACTTGCACGCCGGCTTGTAGACTGGCGATTCAACCGCGGCCCGACGCGGTTATTTTATTATTATTCTATTTTACAGTCAATTAACAAAGAGTCACTAAAGTTCGACCCTGTGTATGGTCCCGGCGTGGCCCACGGCCGTAAAATTCCCGAATTTCGAGTAATTATTTCCACAGTATTATCGTGTAGAAGACGCGCGCGTCTTACCGTGGGTTCCACCAAAATATTTAACCAGCTGATAGCTAACTCGAGATTTCTTTTGACGGATTTTGGCCAAATGATCAATGTCAATTCAGGTTTCATGCTAAATAAATCACTAAAGGGTGGCATACTTGCGATTTAACGTATTTTCCATAATGAATCTACCAGCATTGACCAGAAAAAAATCTGTTTAAACTCGGTTTAGCTTGAACCGCTCTTAAATTTTTTGGTGGAACCCGTGGTTAATCAATTGAACCGCTCAAAGTGCAGAGAGAATTACCACCGTAACACGCGAAACGCGGGTTCGAATATATTTTGGTAGATAATTCACTGACGCGCGAAAAGCGATGTTTCCTCGTCAACGCAGACACCAATCGTCCTAAAAATATTTACCCCTGTGTTGCTCGCGAGTGATACTCTGTTGATATTTACCCAGGGTGGAACGTAAAGAAAATAGAGTCCTTCATAATGTGATGTCACCGTATAAGATAAAACCTGTCTAATTAATATCCTTGCGGATGAAGACTGAGTCATCTGCAATAATGCTCTTGTCTACATCTCTCTGTCGCTCTGAATCTCTCTCTTGTATCCCCACTTACGTCATGTGCACGAGCCATGACGAATGAACGCCAAAATGGCGTCGTGACAGTTGTTGCACTACTCTATTACGTCATCAAACGTCACAGCGTCAGCTGAGTTTAGTTTTGTTTACTTACTTGATGTTTATACGCCACGTGGATGGCTACTATTGTGAATACATTCAATACTAGTTTTTGATAGTAAACCTATGTAGATTTTGTACTTAATAATTTTGCTTATTTGAATATATAATGTTTGTTTTGAAAAATCTCTTGTTTACCTAGCCACCCTTCACGTAGAAAGGTGAATAGCTGGAGGTTGCTACTCGATTCAAATGCCTCGTCTACCGGACTCAATACAAACGCATTCCCGAAGAGTTAAAGCCAGAAATAGATATACTAAAATGCACGCTACCCCAACCAAGATTAAAACTCTAAGATGTACCCAGATGGTCTGTTCCCCTCCCCCTATGGATCTATCTATCCGTATAAAATAACTGAGCCAGTGGTGGCAGTCACGTTCCTACCCTTGGAATTAAGCACCCCCTATTCTGAACGACCATACAGGGTCATCGACCTACTATAGTACCTAGTATAGGAACTTGTGATACTTATTATCATACATACCTATTTTATTGTGTTTACATTGTTTAGTTCATTTGAACATCACCCACCTCCAGTTTCACAGTCGGTGGTATTCTCATATCATTTTATACTTTGGAAATGTCTTTGACTTATTTCCATTGCGTCTACCGTTTTCGCTAATATTATATTTAAATCAACCTCCTCCAACCCTTCGAGTTGTTACACATGGTATCAGAACTGAGATCTATCCTAGCGTTGAATGATTGATATATTTTTAATGAATTAATGAAGGGGTTAACAACCCCTAACTACCCCCTTATCATATCGTACTTATTACAATGGTTACATAGAGGTGAGATTTTTCCCTAATACTGAATTTTTTTATATTTAAATATACAACCCTCATCTCTCTAACCTTTATCCTGTTTATTACATAGGTTTAAGACTCAATGCTCGTTGAGATGAAATAAACCGCGTCTAAATATTTTCAGCCGTTCCTAAAAAGTCCTGAAATTAGTGGTCAGTTCCATGAAAATTTACATTTTGCAATAAATCAATGATTTCTCAAAATATTCTAGTGAAATTCGGTAGTCATATGGAGAGTGAAGTCTAGAATGGAATGCCGTGTGTTGCCGTCGTCTCCGTATACTATTTTCAAGAAATTTGACAGTCACCTGTTTTTCTCCTCACTGTCCGGTAATTAGCTGTACCAACCTTGCACTTTTGAGCTCGCTTTCGAGCATTGAGACTTCGGGCACAGTTGAAGTAAATACCTATACCTTACTTTCAAGAAGTGGTGCCCAGATGGCACTATACTCTGTACACTGATAGAAAGAACCACCAGATTCCTCCGCTTGAAAAGTAGTCCCCGAGCGTTACCCGCTAAAGGACCCCGCACGATTCTTATGGAAAATGGCTCCCGGTTAAATTCTCTGAATTTTTGATATGTTGTATCTCATCAGATACTAATCAAATACCGTGAACCCCAAACTCAAATAATGGACAGATTTTTACCCACAGGGGGTTGAAGATGAAGGTTTTGACGGCTTCAAAATGATATTATGACGTTAATAAAAGCTTTTTATTTGGTTTCTCTTCAAGTTGTGTTTCATGCTAAATGTATTTATTTGCCAAAAAAATATCAACCCCCTCCTCCACCCCCAACCCCTATTTACCATCATAAAATTCAAGATTACTTCCAAAAGCCATGTGGATGGCTTCTGTGATTTAAATTATGGATTTTGACATGAAAATCATTTTCCACCCCTAATGTTGGGGTTCCGATTTTCAAATTTTCCTCGGTTAATTTGGCTGAATTTTTGGTATTGTGTACTTCTAATTCTGCTGAACAAAAAGTTCCCATGCCAAAACTTATTCCTATGGACAGTTTTTGTTCTACAGAGGACTGAAGTTGAAGATTTGAGAGCATAAATATTGAACTTCAGTCCCCTGCAGAACAAAAACTGTTCATAGGAATAAGTTTTGGTATAAGAACTTTTTGTTCAGCAAAATTAGGAGTACACAATACCAAAAATTCAGCCAAATTAACCGAGGAAAATTGGAAAATCGGCACCCCAACATTGGGGGTGGGAAATAATTTTATTGTCAAAATCCATCATTCAAATCACAGAAGCCATCCGCATGGCTTTTGGGAGTAATCTCGAGTTTTATGATGGTAGATAGGGGTTGAGGGTGGAGGAGGGGGTTGATATTCTTCTGTCAAATAAATACATTTAGCATGAAACACAACTTGAAAAGAAAACAAATGAAATGCTTTTATTAACGTCATATTATCATTTTGAAGCCGCCAAAACCTCCAACTTCAACCCCCTGTGGGTAAAAAACTGTTCATTATTTGAGTTTGGGGTTCACGGTATTTGATGAGTATCTCATAAGATACAAAATATCAAAAATTCAGAGAATTTAACCGGGAGCCATTTTCCATAAGAATCGTGCGGGGTCCTTTGAAATTCCAGTTAGAAAGAGGTGCTTATTTCCGCTAATCACAGCTAAGTGCTATGGTGATTTTAAATGACACCAGTTCAATACCAATTTGATTGGTTGAGTAAATATTTTTTTTTAATGAAGCTGATTTTATTCTACAACACTCACAACAGCCGAGCCGAGTAAGAATAACAAACATCATAAAGAAATGGGGGTTAGAAATCGTACGTAAGTGTCAAACTCGCTGAATGTAATGCCATTGGCTTGGCGTAGGAATAATTTGTCCAGGTAAGACTACCAACCGAATAAAACTAATATTAGTTCCAAACGCGCCTATGTTGTTACAGTCTTTGGTGTTTTTGTTTGCTATATGTTACTTCACTGAAATTCAAAAAAGTTCGTTCTATCGGTGAGCAGACTATACTTGAAGACGCCGTATACAGGGTGTTCAATCATGCCAAAATTCCAAATTACGGTGAACAAGTTGGAATTTTTGTGCTCTTGAAGAAAATAAGAAATTTAGGATAGAAGTGGAATGGGCATCTAGACATCATTTTCATTTCCAACGCCATTCAATTCTGCCCAAATCAAAGACGACATGAGAATGATGCAAAACCTTGTGATAATTGTTTCTAATAGGTACTCCTAAGCCACTAGCGTGATTATATTCATATTTTGACCCTGAAAGATAGGCAAATGTTGGGTGGAAGGCTGAGATGCGTTTATGCAATCTTTATCAATCACCTGTAGCTGTAGATACGCCCAGGAGGAAGTTTTCAGCCTGTCGATATCGCTTGCCATTGCAAAGATATCTAGTAAACTTTATATGGCTGTCGTACGACAATTTGAGGATAAATTTGACTTTGCACAATTCCTAGCTTTGATTGGGGTAGGTGCTTTGGAGTGTGCATAAGCCAAAGTTTCCGTTTACATCACAAAGGACAAGATATATGCGTATTTTGGCTCGAGCTCCCAAAATATACTTAGTAGTCACTATAGGTTATTTTTCAACTTAGCCCCTAAAAGTTAGACAACCGGTGAACGGGAGGTTTGGATGAGTTCATATAACCTTCATTCGTCACCTGGAAGTTTCTATAATCAAGAAGAACTTTTCAGAAAGTCGATTTCACTTGCCGTTTCGAAAATATGCCGTAGGGCTCCAGAGACAATTTAACGGGCCCCAGTACGGCTCTTGAGGAAAGACTTCAACTGGACACCATGTCCAGTTTTGTTCCTGGTACTTCGAAGAGTAAGTGTACCAAATTTCGTGGTAGTATCAGAAAGCGCAAGGTATATGCATGCACACATCGGCCTTTAACGCCCAAATGAAATAGCCCCCACTGACAGATTTCTCAATTTTACCCCTGAAAGGTGGGCAACTGATGAACGAGAGGGTCAGATGAGTACATACAATCTGTATTCATTAACTACGAGTGGCTTCAGTCAAAAGGAAGTTTGGAGTATATCGATATCACTTGCCGTTTCAAAGATAGATCTTAGGGCCCCAGGGACAACATGACGGCTCTGGTACAGCCCCCATGAGAAAAAGTTCGGCTGGGCACCATCCCCAGTCTTGTTTGGAGTACTACTTTGAAGAGTGAGTTCACCAAATTTGGTGCTTGTATCACAATTTGCAAGGTAGGAACATATTTTGACCTTTAGCTCCCACACTATGCGTGGTGAATGTGTTCATCCGTATTGTTGCTTGTCCTCCAGGTCCCTGGCGCTCACGGATGTCGAATTTTCTCAGGCAACATCACCAGGCGTCGGCCAAATCTACGTCTGCCTGGGCGCCTTGTATTTTGGAATTATCAACCACTCCTGGCAGAGCTAGCAAGAACATCCGAAAAAACCACGGGCCGACGCCGACGGCGAAGCCAGGAAACATCCGTTGGGTGACCTGGACCTGGAGAGGCAGCAAGAATAGAGGCGCGAGGACTTGAACACCACACAACGACTACAGGGAAGTCAATTCCATTTTCGCCTACTTGATATCGAGCTAGAAGTAATTTAGAGCCGGTCCCGTTGCGTTTGAATTCAATTTGTTACATTGCGGAGGCCCTAGGCCCATATTTCACTTGGCCGAGTATTCCACTCCGTCCAGTTCAGATCTAAGTGGCCCTCAGCCAGTAATTGTTTATGTTTCGACACAAGAAGCTTCACTTCTCGCATTTTGTGCCTGCCCGGTGGGCAATATTTGTAAATTGTGTTCAGAGCCATTTTTTTTCCCGTGTGTGAATTACGCGATTTGCACAATGCGTAAATTACGCGATTTGCACAATGCGCTTGTTTTTGTTCGCTTAGGTGTCATTTCACAGCCCTTTTCACTGTTGCGGTTGTTGCACGCGGAGGACCCCCCACCCCCGGTCCGCAAGGGACATAAAGCTTGAGTTTTTGATCCCGAAACAAATCGCAACAAGCTTTGCGCCAGGATTTCTGGGACGATCTGCTTTGCGTGGCAGGATCGTACGTAGCAGGATCGCCATGATGTTGCTTCTTCAGGTTATTATGAAGCACTCATATTGCTGACTTACACCACACCTATATACTTCTAGTAAGTATCAATGATTTTGTGAAATCAAAAAGATATGTTATACCGAGTGTTATACAATCAGACGTTGGAGATTGAAAAAACAACTTGGGAACAACTTCAAAGTTTCCCCGCAAAACTAATTAAGACTCGATGATTAACGATGAGGTTAACTAACGACCTCAGATGTGTCTCGCAACTTTCTCGGCAAACCCACTCTGAAAACTTTGCAGACCTTGTGCCCCTCCCGCACGCATTCCTCCTCTAAATCCCATTAAAAATTCACCATACGAAAGAAAAGCTCCGCAACTTCCGAGGCCGAGCGAGAGCGGACTGCACGCAACGGCAATAGTAATTGTTGCCAAATGTGGCTCCGCCGAGCGAACTTTCCGAGGAGGTTATCTCGAAGCTCCAGGTGCCGCCGCCGGTTAAATTAGTTTATTCTTTGTCTGCGCAACTTCCGACAAGTAAGTTCCTCTGTCGGCCGGGCGGTTCTTTCTGGGCTTTGTGCAGGGGCGCCCGTTTGACGACGCGACAAAAATTCCGTCGAGTACGCAGCAAAACAGGATTTTCGGTGACGTCTACTCCGGCTTAATTAGAACTAACAAGCCTTAAATGGTGCGCCACTTGATTAAATTAGATTCGCCGAGTTGCGCGGTAATTAGCGGCACAAGTTTCGCTCTTCACGCAGGATGGAGGTGTTGGAGGAAGGGGATTTTGGGCCCGGTCCCGGCACCGTCGTAAATCAAAAGTGTGGTTTATAGACGGGTAGTGATGAGTTGCGGTGGGAGGGATCATTAAACGCGAAACCCGCTGTGAAGTCAGGGGCGCGCATCCATTTATAGGTGTGGCGGATGGAATTGCTAGACAAAGACAATGGTAATTAGGATCTTTGTTTTGTGAATCAATCTTAATTGGAATATTCAGTGTATTGCGCTGATCGATCCAACAGGTAAACCACCTGGTAAATCTGGTGTACACTTTGAAATCGACCGGCTCTTCAGCCTATGGAGAGTAAACGTAAAACATTGTGAGCTTTGGTTGTACACCTGAAAAGGGGGATGCCGTCGTCAAGAAACGGAAGTTGAAAAAGTGAGAAAATGACGGAAGATGTCTGGGAGAAGAACACAAGAAAACTGGGATTTTTTTGCTCCAGATCATGGAAAAGAGAAGATACAAGTCTATTCCGATGATGAAGACTTCCAGAGTACAGCTACCGTGCCTTCAGAACGCTCGAAGATAAGTTACTTAGTTGCTTTGATTACTGTCACGTAAAAGTCAATTATTGTAACAGTTAACGGGAGATTCATAAAGGGAGCAAGGGAATACACGTAGCGTGTAGGTCACTGTTGTTGATGTTTGAGAGAGACGAAAGAGTAGTTACAACGATGTCGCCACAAGATATCCCGATGACCTGCGGCCAAGCTACCCCGAGAGCCAGGGTCTAGCGAGACAACAAAGCGATAACCTGTAGAACAGGTGACGTGGGTTTGAGAGCTCCAAGGTATACTGTCATACTTGATGGATATGGTTGTGTTATTCTTCTTAGTCTGAGTTGAATCGTTTCAATGATTTCTTCATACTTTTGTTTACTATGATGCATATTACACTGATCGACTGTCTTCTATACTCAGGCCTGAGTCCTGCGAGACAAAGATATCTGACACAACGGATATTTTTACTTGCTGTCGTGTCTTGTAAGAGAAAGGTATCTCGTGAGAGAAGATATCTTTCCTTATTTTGTAATCTGATAAAATAAAATACGTTTTCAATTTTGAGGACCTGGTTTTTTATATTGTTGATTCACATCGAGTCATGTTGTGGTATTTATCATGATAAATAATTGTTGATGATTTAATCGACCATGTTTATTGGGGTTATTCTTGATATTTTATAGCATTGTTTTATTATGTTACAATAAAAAGACATCCGGATATGCAACACAGTTCTCTTTTCTTCTTTCGGCAGCAGGGGCTTGTGCAAGAGAACCTGTGCTTAGCCAAACTCGTCTCTATTCCCCCTTCAGATCCCTCGTCAACTTAGGTCACCGCAGAACTCATTAATAAACTTGTCTCCCTCTTCTTTTTCTTCGCGCCAAGTGATGTACAGACGATACTCACACTTTGGTCTGCCGTACTGTTTCCACTATACAGGTTCCTCAAAAAGTCCAGGTTCCTGGGACTAATGTGATCTGTTCTAGCGAGAGCGACACTCTCTCTCGTCTTTCTCTTGTTCTCTTTGCATCAGTGACTTACACACTGCATTCAATACACACAATAAAGTCAATAAATCGAAAAAACAAATTATATTTAGACGTCAGAAACAATCCAAACAATTTAACTTTACAAGCGCAATATAGTGTGTACAAAGCACAGTTAAGTAGATTGATAAAAAAGACAAAATGTGAATATTATAAGAAGAGAATAGAGGAGAATAGGAAAAGTAGTAAAGTTCTCTGGGATACTGTGAACTGTGTTGGGAACAGAAATGGCAAAAGAAAGCAGGATGACATATCTGGTATTTATATAAATAAGGAAGGGGATATCACAAAGAATGATAAACTGATTGCTGAGACTTTCAATAACACTTACATAAACATGGTAAAAAATATGCTACAGAAAAAAATCAAAGATGATACACCTGCACCTGACTGCAATGCGCGAGGAGCGAGGGCGACTGGGTCTTTCTTTCTGTTTCCCACTGACAGTGCTGAGGTGCTGAGCTGCATTCAGCAATTGAAAAAAGGAAAGGCCCCAGGAATCGACGAAATAGGGACAGGGTGTCTGAAAGAGATAGCACATTTGGTGTGTGGACCCCTTGCGTTCGTCATAAATAGATGTTTTGAGGATGGCATGTGTCCCTTGGCCTTCAAGTGCTCAGTTGTTAGGCCTGTGTTTAAAAGGGGGGATAGGAAGGATGCCCTTAGCTACCGACCGATTTCACTCATCACAAATTTTGCCAAGATATTTGAAAAAATTGTTAAAACGAGATTATCCGCGTACCTTAAGAAATTCAACATCCTCTCGGCAGCGCAGTATGGATTCCAAGAGGGTAAATCTACACGAGATGCAATTAAAGTTCTAACATCTAAAATATATGACTCTTTAGATAGCGGCAGGAAATGTGTAGCTATTTTTGTCGATCTGGAGAAGGCTTTTGATACGGTAAATCATGGACACTTGGCTGAGTCACTGGAGCGCATGGGAATAGGGGGTGTGCCGCTGGAATTGATCAAAAGCTACCTGTCAGATAGACAACAGTGCGTAAAAATTGCAAAGTCACGCAGCTCCTACCAGACAATAACGTGTGGCGTACCTCAAGGTACAATTCTGGGCCCGCTTCTATTTCTAATTTATTTAAACGACTTGTTTCTGGTGGGGAGCGGAGGAACTATTGTAAGCTACGCTGACGATACTGCAATATTTTATGAGGGTGATTCCTGGATTGATCTGAAACATATAATTGAAAGGGATTTTGTGAGGATTGTAGATTGGTTTGATTTTAAACAACTTTTTATAAATTTTCAGAAAACGTCGTATGTGGCTTTCTCTTGTAACAGAACAGGGCAACCTGACTATAAGTGTCTAAATATAAAGACAAGAAATCAGAGCTTTCGGATCGAATCAGCGGACACCGCGAGATATCTGGGGATAACCATCGACTGTCATTTAAAATGGAACAAACATACCGAGTACATAAGAAATAAACTCAGGGGTTTTGTATACCTCTTCAGAGTTCTGAAAGACATATTGGACAAAAAGCAATTACTCATGATTTACAGTTCATTCGTAGAGTCCCATCTGAGATATGGTTTGATAGGCTGGGGAGGTGTACTAAATGTTCATTTGAAGGGACTAGAGATTTTGCAGAAAAGAATAATCAAAATAGTAATGAACAAGTCATATATGTATTCCACGGAGGACTTGTTCAGAGAAAGTATGATTATGGACTTGAGACAGCTGTTTTTCCAGGATCTAGCTATTTACCAATACTCTGCGCAAGGAGCAAATGTTACTGTCGGCCAATCAGTTCAGTATGACTTAAGGGATAAAGGTTTATTTAGGGTGCAAAGAAGGAACAGAACCATAGGACAAAGAAGCTGTGAATATCTGGCGCCTAAAGTGTTCAACTTGTTACCGGAAAGGATTAAAGCTTCATCAGGTATCCACCTATTTAGAAGGAAGTGTAGACATTTTTTGCTTTCGTGTGATAGGGGGCTCATCCATCAACAGATCGACCTTAAGAATAGTTAAAAGTCAAAGGTATTGAGTACGAATTCTTGGGGTCCTGGCTTCTCTTGGATTTTCCCTTAGATTTTTGGGTTGGGTGAGCTCATGCGTCGTTCTGATTCTGCCTGCATGTTGTTAGTCTCTGCTATATCGTTGTGCTCAGTTTATGCTTGAGGTCGTTTAATCACTTTTATGATTGATTATCGGTTTCTCAATCTTTTTAAGTCGGTTTCAGCCTGTTCCTTTGAATCTGTTTCAAATTGTCGTTTATAATGTATTTCTAAATGTGAATTTTAATCATTTTAACCACGCACAAATATATCAATATTTCTGTGGTTGTTTGTAAATTTATTTCAACTTTGTTTTTTTTGTGAAATCATTGCCTGTATATAATCTACATATTTGGAAAATGAAATAAATTGTATTCTATTCTATTCTATTCTATTCCAATTAGTGAAAGGGTGGGGTAATTGAATTGCTATTGCATTATTGCACATGAGTTGATATGTTTGTCTTTGGAATAAAATTGTTCTTTGTTGATTTGAAGTCTCGGCGTTTCATTTCCAAGCCTTCACTTATCTGTACTACCTTGGATAACTACAACACAACAAAAATCCTACCAAACACCACTAGACGAACACGACTACTGCCAACCTAAGTCTTCAACTTAAAGGGGATTCTTCTTCATTGGGGAATATTATTTTTTATAAGAGGGGTGGGTTGGGAGATTACAACTTCTATGAAAATCATCAGAAATTTATGGGAATCATTGGAAATCTTTGGTAATCTTTGGAAATCTTCACATGAAGGCGCATGCGCAACCCAGTCATTACACGCAAAAGTGCAACCAATGACGTCCAGCGGGGGAGTATGCCGGAACTGCACTCCGTAGACGGCCTGGTGGCTGGCCCGAAGCTGGTGTCTGGTTGCAGGTGTGAAACCGGAGAGCAACAAAATCTTCAAATTTTCACAAGATCTGTGACCCTTTCCTGTAATGGAAGACAAACCAAAGTTTGAAGTTGTTTTCCTGAAAAATTAATTCTAAATTGTGGACATGGGCTGTCTGAGACCCATTCACAACAACTGGAGCCCGTATTCATCTACCTTTATCCTCACTCAAGAATTTGATTGTTGTAATTCCTTTCTGGTAACTAAAAGAATGTATAATAAAATAAGAGAAATACAAAATTCTCCATCATTAGATACCTGCACATAGGTATTATATTTTTGCGGGCAAAACGGAGCGTATACTTATTCCATATTCATGTAAGCTTCTAGCTCGGGGGGAAAATCTCCATGGCGCTCGCTCTCTGGCACAAGCTGTGTGTGTGGATGTGGAACAATAACAAAGTTTCTGATTTTTGCATGTGTGCGGTGTATAGGTAGAAGTACCTATATGCCTACCTCTGTCGAACTTTTCATGCGTGAAACTTTTTCGCTGCGTTACTCCCCATCAGTCACGAAATTTCCCGATGTTTTGTTGTTGTATTTGAATTTTCCCGGCCATGCCATACGGGCCGCTTTCAATATTAATACTTGCGGCCTTTCCCCTACGCTCTCGAGCTTTGGGTGGATGGCATATTTGGGTTTCGTTTAGCTATAATGCGAGGAGAGAGGTATACGCGCGCAAAGTTTGTATATGAAAATATATAAATATATTATACGTAATCTGACGGGTGTTAAACCTCAACTCCACAGAGCTGGATGGAATTTTAAGAGGTCATAATGTTGCGGTTGTGTTGTTGTACCTATATTCCATACCCATTCTTGTAATTTTGCTTTTTTTGTTTCACCAAAAACCAGCGAAAGAAATCCTCCAAACGTGTATCCTGTGCACCAAAGTCTTTCAAGAAAACAACTGTTACGTCGTTGTCGAGTACCTACCAGCTGCAATTATTATGAAAAGCACCTTAGTTGCCGATAAAATAGTTTTGCAAGCCAAAATGGTTTGTGATCGGTGACGATTTCAAACTTCTTTCCATAAAAATATTGACGAAAGTGCATCACATCAAATACAATGGCTAGCAGTTCTTTGTCTATTGTTGAAATTTTTTCCTGTTTTATCTATTATCACCGAAAGACTTGTTCTCACCCGAGTGTGATCAGCTGCATTTCAAGTAGGGTTGTCACAGGTCAATTTTTTTGTCAAAGAGCTTACTTTGTGAATCATTGATATCGGAGTAGCGCCAGTTTCAGATGAGCAACTTCAAACTTTTCCAATAACCTTAGCAGGTCGGCTGGTAGATCGAAAAATCGCAGAATTAAATTTGAGGCAGGAGTAAAGAAACTCGTTGACTCCGGCGATGACGATTTGGATCGAGATGATGCTAGTTAACCGTGTATATTTCGACTAACCTGCCCCCTGGGTCAAACCCAGGAAAAAAAGTTGAACCTGTTACGGTTTCAAAAATCGACTTGGCGATACGGAATAATGAAACCAGGGGAACCGAAAAACAAAAGAGAGTTGGTTGTTATATTCGGAGGCTCCGGCGGATTCTGCAAAGAAAGATCCAATAACCATCGACCGAGTAGCGATTCAGTGCTCCTCTGCTGTTCCTGTTGATGGCAAGCAATACCACCAGTCATGTGATGTGCCTCGAGAACCAAAACCAATGAAAGAAGCGTTGAACGCCACTCCTAGAACGCTGCCTTTGTTTGACAACAACTGTCAGTAGCGATTCAGTGTTCCTCTATTGTTCCTGTTGATGGCAAGCAGTACCACAAGTCATGTGATGTGCCTCAAGAACCAAAATTACGGAAAGCGGCGCTGAACGCCACTCCTAGAACGCCGCGTCGCCTTTGGTTGACAGCAACTGTCAGTAATCGCCAACTTCGTTGAAGTGACCATCTCGGTCCTATTTCTCTCGTCTGTTCAGATGCCAGAGCATATGGTGAGCTTCTGGAATATTCAAAGGTACCAAATCAGTTCACTACCTTACCGTCCAATCGGCGTCTTCACCAACGTTGTCAGTTGGTCCAGATTATCAAGATCCTGCTAATCGTTGCGGTTGTCCCGAAGCTCATGCGTTCAAGACTCGTTAATGAGCAAACCAAGTGTTGTCTCTTATCTTTTATTTTACTGTCTTAGAATAAGTAACCTTTTTGACTGTGGTGCCCCATTATTAACCACTTAATTATTACACAAACCGCGTGTAACGCACTTTCGCAATGTAGGTATTTTACCTACTCAGCGAATATAGGGACTAGACAGAGGAGCAACGTCCGGTGCAAGTATAATAAGCGAATAACAATTTAGAGTTAGTTAACTTGTATTATCGACTCCGATGAATAAACATGTGAAAACCAATTCCGTCTTTCGACTACATACGTCTGACCCTTCATGGCGACCGTGCAGAGTAATCTGCTGAAAGTACAGTGCCAATTCCGAAGTTAGGCTCCAAATATACTTTGAAACAAGTGAGGCCTAGGGCCACCAAAATAACACTACGAAAACCAGCCACGTTTTCAAAGCACCGCTAATGAAAACACGCAAGCAGTGCAGCAGTGCAGCAAGTATGCAAGCAGGAACAGCAGCCATCATTCCCTAGAGGCGAGACAACCTGACCAAAGAAAAGTCAATTGTCAAAAATGCAGCAGCCAACATCCGATGTCCTAGACAAGCTGACCAGAAGGACGAATCGATCGTTCTAATGCCCACATCCGCTAAACGGATCACATCCCAACCTATGCAGAGAAACGCTGCATAATCAAGGCCGAAGATGCAACGACCCGACAGCATAAACACAACAAAGTGAGTACAAAATCACACAGTATTATGCGAATGGCTTGCCGCAAAATTAACGCAAGAATGCAATTTGAAACTGAGACGATATTTGAATAAAAATAAAACAAAATAAAACGTTTAGTAATGTTTCCGTGGAATGTCTGATGCAACTTCATTTAGACACCTGTTTGACGAAGTAAATGTTTTTAGGCGAAATTTGGAAAAAGATAATCAAGAGCGTAGAACAAATTTGCGTGTGATTCAAGACAAGTCAAGTCATCTAGATAGGATAAAGGAAGAGTTTGAGGCAACTAAGGAATTATTCTATAAAACACCTCATAGCGAAGAATTGTTCAACACAGTGAAAGAGTACGCAAAGCGTATTGAAGGTGGAATTGATATTATTGCAAATACATTAAACTCGAGATTCGAAGCTATAAAAGAAAATAAAACTGTCAATATGGTGTTAGACGCAGCGCAATTTTTGAACTTATGTGCCAATAGCTTAAAAAGTCCTTACGATGGGGAACCGGATAAACTGCAAACATTTATAGACTCGGTGGATCTGATTAAGGCGTATCAAACTGGCCATGAGGCACTGGCACTATCGTTTGTCAAGACAAGGTTGACAGGTAGGGCCAGAGCCTATATTACGAATGAAAATTCAATAGAAAGGGTAGTTGACAAGCTCAAAGCTGTAATAAAAACAGAAAGTATAGACTTGGTAAGAGCCAAGCTGGTAAGCCTTGATCAGAGACACAAAACGGCCGAGGTTTACGCGAAAGAAATAGAATTACTTGCAGAGAAACTCAAAAATGCATATTTGACCGATGGAGTACCAGAAAATGTGGCCGAAAAATATACTATAACGGAAACGAAACAAGCAATGTTGAAAAATGCGATGCCTTCAGCAAAATTGCTTGTTAAAGCCTCAAAACCCCAAACCATTCAAGAACTTATGACGAATTTTATAGATGCTAACACAGGAACGGAGCCCTTACAAGTTAATTATTACCGGAATAACAATTATTCACGACAACGAAGAAACCGCGGGTCCAGACATTATCGTGGCAGCGGCAATTATTATCGAAATAATAATTCAAACACTCGTTTTCAGGGAAATTGGCAAGGTAATTCATCGAGAAATGTAAATCGGTCTAATTACTCCAATAATAATCGCGACGATTACAGAGGACAAAGTAGGAATAGGACAACGCGAGGAAACACCCACAATGTCAGGTGTTTACAATCGGAAAACGAGACAGGTCCCCAGAGGTTAGGTCAGACTCTGGAGGACCAAGACAACCAACAGTAAAAAATTTTTGTTTCAACCTGGTTATGGGAAGTTTTATCAATTTATACACCGATATGACAAAAAGGAACGTAATTACTTTAATGCTGGACAGCGGGGCCGACACATCTGTTTTTAAACGGGAGACAATTGATATTAAACAAATATTTTATCCACATAGAAGCGCAGAAATCAAGGGAGTAACGGACGGAGTTTTAAAGACGTTAGGGACTACGGAAACAACACTTTTTAACGAGAAATTTGAAATAAATCATGAATTCCATATAGTAAACGATGATTTTCCAATTCCATCTGATGGGATATTGGGGTTGGATTTTATGAAAAAATTTAAATGCATTTTGGACTACGACAGATCAATGTTAATTCTAAATTTAGGAAATGAAATTCACGAAATCCCAATTGATGATTCGGTTCAGCAAAATACGTTAATAATTCCTCCACGTTGCCAAATTGTTAAAAAAGTGAAAATTGATAACTTAAATTCTGAGTCAGTAATTGACGCGACCGAAATTGCAGAAGGTGTGCATGTAGCACGCACCATAATTTCTCCTAACGACGCAAAAATTTTAATTGTCAACACTTCAAATAAAACAGTTCTTATTAATAAACCAAAGCTGACAATGCGTCCGCTTTCGGAATTTCACATACGTTGCGTAAAAACGATGAATCAGGAAACACGTTTCAAGACAATTTTATCAAAATTTAAAAAAGATATGCCGCTTTATGTTCAAGATAAATTATTTGCCCTTTGCGAGGAATTTTCAGATATTTTTGCTTTAGAGGAGGATATATTAACACATAACAACTTTTACGAACAGGAACTTACGTTAACAGATAAAACACCCGTCCACATAAAACCATACAGACTGCCACAATCGCAAAGACAAGAAGTGAAAAAGCAGGTAGAATTATTGAAACAAAAAGATTTAATAGAAGCGAGCAGGTCACCTTTCAATTCTCCATTAATACTCGTCCCCAAAAAAGCGGAAAACCCTAATGAGAAAAAATGGCGTTTGGTCGTGGATTTTAGACAAGTTAATAAAAAACTGGTACAAGATAAATTCCCATTACCAAGAATTGAGGAGATACTAGATGAATTAGGTAGGGCCAAATGGTTCTCGGTTATTGACCTGATGGCCGGATTTCATCAAATTTCGCTAAAAGAAAACTCACGAGATATCACATCTTTCTCTATCGAAGGTGCTTCATACAGATTCAAAAGATTGCCTTTCGGTTTGAATGTGTCATGTAACAGTTTTCAGCGTATGATGACAATGGCATTTTCGGGTCTACCACCCGATGTGGCGTTTTTGTACGTTGACGATGTTATAATCACAGGATGTTCAGAAAGGCATCATTTACAAAATCTCAGAAAAGTTTTTGAAGTATGTCGGAGTAGCAATTTAAAGTTAAATCCTGATAAATGTCAATTTTTCAAAAATCAGGTCACATATTTGGGCCATACCATTTCAGACAAAGGAGTCCTACCTGACTCAGCAAAATTCGAAGCAATTAAGAATTTTCCCATTCCAAAAAACGCTGACGAAGCCAAGCGTTTCGTGGCATTCGCTAATTATTATCGGCGTTTTATAAAAAACTTTGCTGAAATAACTTCTCCACTAAATCAACTTACAAAAAAAGGAGTCCCATTCGAATGGACTACGGATTGTAACAGTGCATTTTTGAGTTTAAAAAAGGCATTGATGATGCCGCCAATATTGCAGTATCCAGATTTTTCAAAAACTTTTATACTTTCAACTGATGCCTCAAATATTGCATGTGGTGCAGTTTTGTCACAGGAACACAATGGAAACGATTTACCAATCGCATTTGCATCAAAAAAATTCACAAAAGGGGAAGCTAACAAAAGTACCATTGAAAAAGAATTAACAGCAATTCACTGGGCTGTAAATTATTTCAAACCATATGTCTATGGAAAGAGATTTATTGTGAGATCTGACCACCGCCCACTCGTTTATTTATTTTCAATGAAGAATCCTACTTCCAAGCTAACACGTATGCGCCTCGAATTGGAGGAATATGATTTTGAAATCAATTACGTAAAGGGGAAAGACAATGTAGGACCGGATGCTTTGTCCAGGGTAAATATTGAAGAATTAAAAGTTTTAAATATCAATGTAGCAAAAATAATGACGCGAGCCCAAACCAGGAAAGAAAAAAATCTTACAGAAACTGACCGATCCGAAAAGGAAACCAGAATAAGCGAAAATGAAGTTGGAGTTTTTGAGGTAACAAACAATAAAGATACCTTCAATTTACCACATCTCAAGTTCAAAGTTTTCGAAAATCGAATAAGTATGATAATACAGGAATACAATTTACAGTGTGTTGCGAGTTTTGATGGAAAAGTCACTAGTGATAACAAAGCTAAGGTCTTGTTATCCAGGGTAAATCCCGGTGATATAAGAGTACAGGATGATCCCTCGAGTAACAAAAAGGAATCCACTAGCGTTAACAGTGCTTTAGAGCATCTGCTAACCAAGTTGGATAATGTGGCCGGCGAGAATGAAATAAAAATGTTGAAGCTTCAGAACGAGGATGAAATTTTACAGGTAATAAGCATTAATGCATTTAAAAATATTGGAAATCGAACCCTCACACATGTAAAAATCGCGATTTGTACCCCTATTATCACACTATCCGACGAAAACGACAGAAAAGAAATTTTAAAAACATTTCATAATGATCCACTACTTGGAGGTCATGCGGGCTCCAAGAGAATGTTGTCGAAATTAAAATTGTATTTCAAGTGGAGAAACATGAAAAAAGATTTGGTAAATTTCATAAGAAATTGCGAGTCATGCAAGTTAAATAAACCTATAAAAGGAGGTTTAGAAAAACTAATTATCACACCAACACCACAAAAAGCATTTGAACTTTTGATAATTGATACAATTGGACCACTTCCGGTGTCCATCGACGGATATAAGTATGCTCTTACAGTTATATGCGATTTGTCAAAGTATCTCGTAAGTATTCCTATTCCGGACAAGGAATCTAAAACGGTAGCGCGAGCTCTATTCCAAGAGGTTTTCCTTATGTATGGTTTTCCAAAGGTAATTAGGACAGATCTTGGCACTGAGTACAAAAATGCGCTATTTGATGAACTAGCAATTCAGCTAAAGTATGAGCATAAAGTGTCAACACCATATCGACATGAGACAGTTGGAACAGTAGAAAGGAACCACAGAATATTTAATGAATACGTTCGTTCCTACATAAATGCTACGATGACTGATTGGCATGTTTGGTTGAGATATTTCACTTACTGTTATAACACAACCCCAAACTCCACGCATAACTACACTCCGTTTGAGTTAGTTTTTGGAAAGACACCAAATTTGCCTATCGACATTTTAAACCATGGCGTAGAACCCGTTTACAATATGGACAATTTTGCAAAGGAGTTCAAGTATCGTTTACAGCTGTCACAGAAACGAGCACACGACCTTTTGTCGAAAGACAAAGAAAATAGAAAGTGTTCATTCGATCGTAAAGCAAGTCCCATTCAACTAAACCTTGGTGATTTTGTATTTGTGAAAAGTGAAGCGCGACACAAACTAGACCCTGTGCATAAAGGACCATACGAGGTGATTGAGATAGACGATCCAAATTGTGTTTTAAGAGATGGGGAAAAAACTTTTCCCATTCACAAAAATAGGTTAAGAAAAAGTTGATACATATTTATACATTTCTACTGTTTTTTTTTCAGTGCCTGCATTTATTATTTCTTTGTTTTGTTAGTCAAATTCATCACTTATTTCAATATTTGGTCATTTTACGGTACCGGACCAATATGGTGAAATATTTGTACGAATTTTTAATTATTATCATAAACCTGTAATTTACTTTTAATGAGGTGAAGCTATCAATTTTTTTTTTGTGCATTTTTATTTTAATTCAATTGCTAGGGGGAATAATGCATAACCTTTCAGGTATGCATCATTCTCCCAAAAGGGGAGGTGTGGTGCCCCATTATTAACCACTTAATTATTACACAAACCGCGTGTAACGCACTTTCGCAATGTAGGTATTTTACCTACTCAGCGAATATAGGGACTAGACAGAGGAGCAACGTCCGGTGCAAGTATAATAAGCGAATAACAATTTAGAGTTAGTTAACTTGTATTATCGACTCCGATGAATAAACATGTGAAAACCAATTCCGTCTTTCGACTACATACGTCTGACCCTTCATGACATTTAGCGTGTTGTTGTTATTTGCATTATTCTTGTCTCTGCGTGAAGTAAGAGACGTTATTAGGTGGTAGCTATACCGGTTTACTACACCTATTCCCCTTGGGGTAGGACGGCAGTATGTTGTTTTTCGTGTAGGTACTCTGTTTCAGTGTCGTCGCTGGAGCTTCGTTGGGCCCTTCGAGTTCTCACAGCGTCATCGAAAAGGTAGGTACCCACGTTATAGTTTGTAAGCCAACTCTCGCGTTATTGCTCACCCTTTCTATTGGCGTCCTCTGCGTAACACCCTTTTATTTTTGTTAACACGCTATGTCAAGTTGAACTGTAAATATTCTTGAACCTTCTTTTCCCGATCATAAACCTGATTTTGTTGTAGTTTATTCTGTATTTCAATTCTCCCAATCCCAACTATCTCCACCTCGGAATCAATCACTTTCAATTACGATTCAAACCCGTAATAACTGATGCTCCAAACGTGTGGCTCGTGAAAATTGCGTTTTTTTAATTTTCCCGTACTCACGCCTGATAGTATTGAGTCAGTATTCAGTCAATGTTGAAGGGAAGATTCATGCTTACACTAGATATTTCAATTTTTGTTTGTTTTTACTGTGATTTGTACTAAGGCGGTCTTTGGGTTGTGATTCGGAGAATTTAACGCTAGCCATGACTGAAGCTAAAGATAGGGTAAAGAATCAGGAGGCACTCGTTACCTACTTGAGGAAACCGGAGTTAATTATTGAGTTTCTCTTTTATGGAGTGGCTGTTGAAAATATTGCAACTTTTTCGGCCTATGACTTACGCTGCCTACTGTCAACAGTCTTTGCTCGTGAACGCCAAAGTGACGAAGTTTGTGAAGCAGTATTCCCATTAGACTTTTTCGTGGAATGGACTATTGTTAAGGACAATTGTCAGCAGTTGAAGGAGCATGTCTTGGGGTTATCGGATGAGGACATTTCGGTTGGAGTGGTTACGCGAGCGCATGCACGCGCCAATCACATGCCGACGAGAATAACGCCGGAATCCACAGGATAAGTCCGGGATATAAATATTTATGTACGTATCTGTAAATAGTGTAGGTAATGTTCCTTCATACCCAGCGTTCTTCTTCGGAATTACTGACACACTTCCAAACTGTAAATACTAGTTGTTCTCCATGATATCGTCAATACCACTTTTGATGAGAAAGGTATCCTGTAATTCTTGGGGCTTAATGCCAATTAAGACTTAGATCGCACTGGCGGGATATTCTTTCTTCAATTATCGACACACATTACTGTATCGTCTTTGTTTTTTTTTAAGCTATCAAAATGTGTCATAATTATCGCTTCATGCGGATTAGTTTGTCATATATAGTGAGTTCGACACTGCGGAGTCTACCTATTTTCATTTTGTTCGAGTTGTGGCTAACAACTAAATATATGTAGCCCAAACATCGCCTTCGTTTGTCAAAATATAGTTTTTTTGCGGTTGGAATAACCAACCTGGCGCCCAATAGCAATATCTATCCTAAAATAGTTGGAATATTCTTTCCTGGTTGCTACAATTTAGAGCAGGTTGGATATGCTGACGCAAGGTTAAATACAGATGATATAATGGTTTCCGTGGAGGGATTATTGACCATTGTCGTCTGTTATTGTAGAACCACTATTGTGTCGAATTTCGTCTTTTACTTTGGTTTCTACAGGCTCTCCACTGGGGGATTTAAATGCGATTGAGACTGACTCATGCCTTTAAGTAGTGACGTGTTTAGTATTATGACTAATGTGGTGAACATCAAGGTTTTTTTGTGAATAGATCTTCTATATCTATTTTGTTGTTGTTTTCCTTGTTGTTTGGTTAGGCTACGATCGAAAAGCCTGACGGTCTTCTCTCTTTCAAAGAAAAGGGGGAATGTTACGGTTTCAAAAATCCACATGGCGATACAGAATAATGAAACCAGGGGAACCAAAAAACAAAAGAGAGTTGGTTGTTATTTTTGGAGGCTCCGGCGGATTCTGCAAAGAAAGATCCAATAACCATCGACCGAGTAGCGATTCAGTGTTCCTCTGCTGTTCCTGTTGATGGCAAGCAGTACCACCAGTCATGTGATGTGCTTCGAGAACCTGCCTTTGTTTGACAACAACTGTCAGTAGTGATTCAGTGTTCCTCTACTGTTCCTGTTGATGGCAAGCAGTACCACCAGTCATGTGATGTGCCTCAAGAACCAAAATTAAGGAAAGCGGCGCTGAACGCCACTCCTAGAACGCCGCGTCGCCTTTGGTTGACAGCAACTGTCAGTAATCGCCAACTTCGTTGAAGTGACCATCTCGGTCCTATTTCTCTCGTCCGTTCAGATGCCAGAGCATATGGTGAGCTTCTGGAATATTCAAAGGTACCAAATCAGTTCACTACCTTACCGTCCAATCGGCGTCTTCACCAACGTTGTCAGTTGGTCCAGATTATCAAGATCCTGCTGATCGTTGCGGTTGTCCCGAAGCTCATGCGTTCAAGACTCGTTGATGAGCAAACCAAGTGTTGCCTCTTATCTTTTATTTCACTGTTTCAGAATAAGTAACTTATTTGACATTTAGCGTGTTGTTGTTATATATTTTATTATTGTCTCTGCGTGAAGTAAGAGACGTTATTAGGGGGTAGCTATACCGGTTTACTACACCAATTTCCTTTGGGGTAGGATGGCAGTATGTTGTTTCTCGTGTAGGTATTCTGTTTCAGTGTCGTCACTGGAGCTTCGTTGGGCCCTTCGAGTTCTCGCAGCGTCATCGAAAAGGTAGGTACCTAAGTTATAGTTTGTAAGCCTTAATTTAATTTTTTAATTTTTTTCAATAGTTTGTAAGCCAACTCTCGCGGTATCGCTCACCCTTTCTATTGGCGTCCTCTGCGCAACGCCCTTCATTTTTGTTAACACGCTATGTCAAGTTGAACTGTAAATATTCTTAAACCTGTTCTTCCCGATCATAACCTGATTTTTTTGTAGTTTATTCTGTATTTTCAATTTTCCCATTCCCAACTATCTCCACCTAGGAATCAATCACTTACAATTACGATTTCAACCCGTAATAAACCATTCCGGGAAGAGTCACTTTGAGAGGCTAAAGCCAAAATGGTAGATGTAAAACGGTGAAATTGGAGAAAATACACAGCCCCAGTGGGTTGGGAGACCATCACAAATGCCCAAGAACAAAAAAAAACTGGTAAGAGTAGCAATGATGTCACGAATCATCGTGACAACAAATGGGCCCACCAACTCATCAAAGTTCCTTGCACAACTTCATTGTTTCGGAAACAACGACGCGGATATAAAATGGCCAAGGCGAGACTGGGAGAAACTCGGCGAAAGACGCGAAAATTCTCATCAAACATCTTGTGCGGCAAGCAACACGCACAAAAAAAAAACAATCAATGACCCACATTCGCAGTCCCACTGCACCCTCCACCGTAAGAAAAAAACAAATCGAATTATCCTTTGTCGGGGTAAATTTGCCGTTGTTCCTATCTCTTTCGCTCTCTCTCCCGGCGCCGGCTGCGGCACCCCTTCACGGCATCGCGGCATACAAATCCTGATTTATACCGTCCACCTTTCATTTTCTCTCCCTTTGCCCTTTTGTGCGTTCAGTGATGGAAATATTTATGCGCTCGATTGGAATAAGGGCCTTCTCTCTACCACTTTCCCTCTGAAATATGCACACGATCTCTTCTGGGTCCCGCCGGCGCAACTTCCCCGGGCCATTTTAATTTCCGACTAGGCCCCGACAACTACATCTGCTTTCACTGAACGCTAGGAAGTTGTGTTTCGCATCCCCGAGAGACAATGAAGAAAACTTTTGTGCAAACGTAGGTAAGCAGGGTGTTTTTTTTTTGAATTTCGTGAATTATTGATTCGGTATTAGCAAGAGGTGTGTGCCACATGGGACCGACGAAACTTCCGGCAAGATTTGCTCCGCGTGCGCTTGTTTATTCACGTCGTCGTGTTTCGAGCTCAACAACAATGTTGCCGCCATCATCTTTTATTGTTTCAACAATTTCAAACGATCTCCGGCAACATAGAATGAGTTATAGAACAACAAAGTAAAATAATATCGTCTTGTGTGCCACCACTACTGTGTGTGCTCCTTGGCAAGTTTACTGCTTTTATAGTGTAGTACGTGACTCGTAACGAAGAGGTATGGGCGTAAAAGGGCACATTGTATGAAAATTTGTGGGTATATTTTAATCCTCAAGTGGGCAGGTTCAGAAGCGATATAAAAGGAGCTGCATGGAAATTCCATCCAGAAAACCAAAGAATATGCATCTTTATTTAACATACTTTTCAACTTTGTTGCGTCAGTGTTTGACAATAAAAAATATAGATGCAGTATAAAAATGCAGTCAGATATCATTGTAATTAACGAAGCAGCTACTTTGTAGCAGCTAGCGTGAACCCAATCAAATTCTAAGTTGAAAACGTAATTAGGGAACAAATAATGTGATTAGAGACGAGAGAGCAACTTACTTTTGGGTGATCTCGAACCGGCACGACCACTCTGACAGCTACTTTTATCGGTTTATCCCTCGTGATGTCCACCATCCTTCTGCTTTCGCTTCCTTTGCTTTCTGTAACAAAACAAACGTCCATCAAATTTGGCACGTAAAATTCAATCTCGCTTCACTTTAGCACTTTCGAAAATATAATAAATATATTCTGTTCACGTTTCAAATTCAGTAGAATGGTTTTTTGTAGCAAAAATAGAGTAACAAGCTGGGTGGCTACGGCTACGGCTAGTGGCACCTGTAAAACTTTGGAGCGAAACTATCAGCAGCCGTATCCTACCAGCCCCCCAGCTTTTCACTTTATTTTTGTTCCAAAAAGTCGTTCTACTGAAAATAGAAAGTGTATGGTACATAGGTTCTATTTTGATGGTGCTCTCGTGACTCCGGAAGGCTTCGGCTACAATCCAAAATCAACCTTCATCAGCTGCCACGACAAATATTGATATACGTAACGCATCCGAAAGTTAAATTGAACCGAGAACAATTTATGTGGAATAATTTGAAACAGCGTGCTGGGTGTTGAACTAATTTGAACGTGATTCGCATACGCGCAGGATGTAAACGCCCGGCGAGTCCGCCGAGGCCGACACGGAGACCCCTTTGAAACACGGCCACGATTGAAAAATAAACTAGTTAGTCAGATCAGATCCCTAATTAACCGCAATGTAAAGCTGAGCCCCGCGCGCGCCGGCGACCGGGCCTATTAAAATACACCAACTGGGCGTAATAATTGAGTTCGAAACTCCTAAGGCCTTTTGAATGGTATAGTAGTGAGAGGCGGGGTGGTTTTTCCAGGCAGGACAGTCTATAAAGGCCGAAGTTGTGTTGTGCTTTGGGATTTCTCGGAGATTTAGCGGGGCTGGAAACGCTGTTGAATGCCCCATGTGAATTGGAGATCAAAATCAAGCAGGATTTGGATTCTGGTTTTTCTTTTATCATGTTCAGTATCTATGAGTCAGATTCCATTGACGTAAGCACCAGTAGTTGAGTTATTACAGAAATTATTATACCATGTCGATTGAACCGATTTTTGGAGTTCCTGTGCCTCAATGGCTGAGCGCTACCAGAGAACCATTAATGGTATAATTCATATTATTACTGACACCTCTTATTTCGCTACTTCCGGTCATGGTATTCACTGTCATGCCAGTAAATATTTTTTTTAATATTATTTTTGAGCTTTCAACTGCATGTTCTCATATCAGATTTGACTAAAAAAAAATCATAAGATAGGGTCCATCAGTTTTTGAGGCACGTAGTTATTTTCTGCTAGATGCTTTTTATCCAATTAAACATACAAATTCAACTTTCCCCAATAAAATTCAGTTTTTAAAACTCCCGTGCTGCCATGGTTGAACGACACAATAGGGTCATGAAAAACACGATTTATATAATTACCGACACCTACTCATTCATATTTTTTGGTATGATGATCACTATTCAATTTCATAGGTTCTAGTGAATATTTCCTTGTCTTATTCTTGCTTTCTGAACCACTGCATGCTGCTAGACATATAAATCTGAATAGAACAATCATATAAAAAAATCTATCACCGACTTTTGAACTACGCATGCTTTCGAAATCAGATTTGGAGCTGCGATTAGTTGAGTTGAATTGAATGAGTAATTTGTTTTGTTTCATCAACACCAATCTTTTTACCGTCTTTTTTAACACTTGAAAGCACACTATATAGCCTCTTGGGACTACTAAAATGCTCTCCCCTTGGTCTTGAACACTTTAGACAAACTAAAAGATGCCAAATATTTGTCTAGTCTAGACATAACGAGTGCCTATTGGCAAGTGTCTATTGCAAAAGATTCTCGTCCAATAACGGCCTTCATCGTATCTAACCGTGGTTTGTTCCAATTTTGCAGGGTAGCATGAGCGCCAGCAACTTGGCAACGGCTGATGGACACTGTTCTACGCCCGGACTCGAACCTAATGTATTTGTATACTTGGACGATGTCGTTATCGTCACTTAGAATTTTGAAGAGCATCTGAGGATTTCGGAAACTGTCTTTGATCGATTGAGAGCTAACGTAACCGTAAGTTAGGAGGAGTGTAAATTTTGCCGGCCTGAAATGAGATACCCTGGGTACGTGGTGGACAAAAGAGGGTTGCGAGTGGATCCAGATAAAGTTAGATCTATGTTGAGGCTGGTTTATATTGGATGTAACCGGTAACTTATTCCCTCACTGTGAAGTTCAGAGGTAGCGTTTGAATACGAACGTTTATATTGACAGGGAATAATCCCGTGACTTATTCCCTTACCGAAGAAGTTCGCCAAGTTTTGAGTTTTACGGCAAAGAGAATGCGGACAGCCAATCACATGCAACCAGTTACACAATCATGTCGTCGAACGTCAATGTCGATCTGATGTTGATTTGTTGGTTAGTTTTGCTCTTACGACCACTTGTGCGAAAATGAAGAAAAAATGGATCTCGACATCAAGTTGATCCAACTCGATTGCTTTGTTTCACCAGTTCTGTCCAACATCGCCCCTCCTGAGATCTGTAGGAAACTCATCACAAAAAAAAAAGAATGGTTCAAATGCCACAACAATCATCAATTGCCAATTCACCAAAACTCAGGACTACACAAGACGAACGAGACTTGAATCAAGAAAGCCAACGTGGAGTTGGCAAACGAGCTCTTGGAACAAAACTTTGACACAGGAACTGCCGAGATGAACGAATGGTCAAGAACAAATCCAGACAGACTATTGAATCCAGAATCTGATTGGAGATCGAATATGCAACCTGCAGGATTGGACTAGACCGGCATTTGTGGTGTAAACTGAACCGAATCAGAACCGGCCATGAGAAGGGTGGATTTTTAAGCATTATTGGGGACTTTCTGAAGTACCAGGACGTGACTGCGGACAACCAATCCAACCTATAGACCATATCGTGTTAGACTGCCCTATTATACGTTTTACGGGAACAACAATGGAAGTACATTAAGCCTGTGAGGCCGCAATTGACTGGATAGCGGCACTTGATGTTGAAATTTGATACTCTTTTCTTCTTTTATTGGCTGTATACAGTTTTTGCTTTTAAACTAAGTATACGAAATATATATACCAGTCTATGGCACACCATGGATTGAAATAAATCACGGAAATGCGCCTTTTCATTTCGTTCCGAGAATATTGGCCGGACGCTCCAGCGCCTCTTCCTTCGTGGTCTCTTCTTGTTTTGTTCTTTAGCTGCTGCACTGGCGGTACCGACAGCTATAATGGGTACCAAACATGGCGAAATCGCAAATGGCAAAATGCCATCTCCGGTATCGTTACTGTTCGTTCATTTCTAATATTGTACTGTAACTCTACTGCAGACTCAGAAGAAAATAGTTAACTAAACAAACAGGTCATCCAAATTAATCTGACAGTTTGATATGTGTAACTCTCACGTCACATTTAGAACACATGCCTTCCCAGTCAAGGCACTGTCAGCGGAAATGCTTTCACGGTGAATATAAACCACAATGTTCAAGTTTGAAGAATAAAGAATACGGTCAAGGGTAACGGCATGAGTAACCATCCAGTATAAACCCGCCTTTAGAGTTCCGAGACCGGTGACAGAAGTTTGAAGAGCCATGTGAAGTTTTCCCTGGTATCGTCGATTTTTCCAAGAATTTTCTCCAATAGTCGCGCCGATCACAACAAGAACCGAAGGTTTGACTGGACCCCGGATTGCGAGAGATGATTCCAGAAGATTGAAGAACTCTTGTTCGCCGCGCCAATTTTAAGCTGTACTGATTATGCCAAAAAGTGTCATAATAAGACTGATGCTTACGTATTCGGAGTCGGAGCTATCCTCACTCAGTCACATTCTGATGGGGATAAAGTCATCTGCTATTTGAGTAGATCTCTCACAAAATCAGAAAGGAATTTCACAACGGAACTGGAATGCTTAGCGGTAGTCTGGTCAGTTCAGAAGCTACGTTCATATAATTATCGAGGTAGTTCCATTCACAATTATTACGGAAGTTCCAGATTTGGTCGTCCCTGATATGCTTCCAAAAGCTGTTCCCATTGTTGATGCTCTCGAAGTCATGAAGGTAGGTACCTAGCTACTGAAGTTAGTGATAACTGGTATGTAAAAATGCTCAAGGATGTTGCTGTAATCCCGTTGAAATTATTGAAGTGGCAAATCACTGATTGGAAGCTTTATAAATATGTGAAACAGGACTACCCAGGACTGATTCCTGTAAGCAACAACTGGAAGGGTGACCCCGAAGAAAAATAGGGGCCAACTTTTGAGTTTTGCTCACGATTCCCCAACTTCAAATTATCTAGAGATATACAAATCGTACTCGGGACGGGGACAGAGAAATATATTTGGTCCAAGATGTTTCAGCCTACATTGGGAGATGTCCCCAAGGATCCCCAAGAATGATCCCCAAGGAGCAAAGGATCATCATGACATCTCACGTCCTTGGGAGATTGTGCCTACAGATTTGATGGGACCTCTGCCCAGGTCATCAAGAGTAACACGATGATCTTAGTTGTGACGAATCACTTCAGCAAATTCTCGTTAGTTTTTCCATTCCGTAAGGGAACCACGAAGAGTATCTTGTAAAAGGTCGAGGGTACATTTCTGACCTTCGGTGTGCCGCGATTGCTGTTGTGCGATAATGGGCCACAGTATCGTAGCAAGGACTTTCGAAACATTATGGACGAGTACAAAATGCAAGATCGAGTTCAACGCCAACTATCATTCAAGGGCAAATCCAACGGAAAGGCTAAACCGGACTCAGAAGACAATGCTTGCAACTTACGTCCACGAGAACCATAGAACTTGGGATTCATAAGCTGGCCTGTGCTTAACGTACCGCGAGGCAAAAAACAACTCAGGTCACAAGGCCAGGGAAGTTAGTAGAGACGAAGCATTCAAAAAGTTGATAGTTATTCGGTGTAGTTAAGGAAAGATTGGAGACTGCAGCGAGAGGAGCAGAAGAAGGTTTAACTTGAAGAAAAGACAGAAATTTAAAAGAAATCCCACAGAAACGTGATCATGAACAAATTTATATAAACTGCTCCACAATGAAGTTGTCGCCACCAGAAAATGGCTTGACTTTGACGGCCAATAACTTTTGATTGCCGAAAGTGATTTCCGTTCTGTTTGTTGCGTTCACTAGCCTTATCTATCCTCAACAGATTTTGTAATTGTGAATTTCAAGAAACTGCATGTAACATTTATACAGGGTGATATGTAAAAAGGTGGAGAATTGCGAAAACTTCGTCGAACCCCCAACTGCAAAGAAATTTTTTTTCAAATTCCAATGTGAAAATAAAGAAGTGTGATGCATTGTCCCGAAACGCTTTCGGAATTACTGAGATTGGAGGTCTTACACAGAAGATATTACTTTTTATATGGAATGTAACAGCCCTATTTTCTCGCAGGATTGAATCACTTCTAATGAAGGGGTGGTTGACAGTGAGCACGGTTGTTCCCACAACCGTTCCGTATAACTTGAATTCAAAAACAACCCAAAAATTTGGTGTGGAGCCAGGCAGGGGGCTCTTTTTGAAACGCTAGTCACTGTCTGTTTTTGGCACGTTGAATTTCATCAATATTGCAGATGTCGAACATGTTTTTTGCAAGTCTAAACTCCTGAATATGGTGGAACTTTATTTTCCGTGGAAGGGGGAGCCCCCTGGGAGCTTACTTGTTGTGCTTGTGCTATGCCTGGGCTTCACCCCTGATTGCGTTTTTCTGGTAATACCGTGCTACAAAGATGATCAAAAATGTGTGTTGCTACAGAAACGCTGAAAACCTATATTTATGCCAAAAACGACAAATCTATGACAAAAATCAATAGATTACCAACTCCTTCTTTGGAGACAAGAAACCGGTTTTTCCTTTTGGCTCAGTTCTGCTGATTTCGCTTTTGCTTCCAATTAACTCAACGATGAACACCATCGACAAACTCTCTATAGTGGCCCCACGTTGAACGCCATTTCGTATACCTTGTTATACCTGGAAATGTCTAGATAGCAGCTAAGCAAGACAGGGCATCGTGGATCAACTTCTGTTCAAATTACATACTTGACTTTCAAAATAACTCGAGAAGGATAAACAAAATCGACAGATATCAACAGATCAACTCCTACTTTGTAGCCAAGAAACCGTTTTTTTTTTCTTGCTCAGTTTGCTGCTCTCGTTTTTTCTTTCGAGGAATACAATGATAAACGCCATCGATAAAGTTTCCATTCTGGCCCCACGTTAAGAGGCTAAGCGGGACAGGGCATCGTGGATAACCTTCTGTTTAGATCACTTGACTTTCAAAAGCACTAAATAGGGAAAAACAAAACTACAAAATCAACAGATCAACAACTCCTACTTTGGAGACAAGAAACCGGTTCTTCCATCTTGCTCAGTTTTGCTGCTTTTGTTTTATCTTCCAAGAAATTCAACGACGAATACCATTCTGGTCTCACGTTGAGCGCCAACAGCGTATACGTTGTTATCCCTGGAGATGTTTGGCTAGCGCCTCCTCTATCAAAAAATTTTTCATCATTGTTTTCAAGGGAAAAAGCATGTTGGCCATTGGTATTCTGTTATAGACTTCCACGACCATGAATTCCGCGTTTTTGTAGAAGAATGCGATCATATTTATCACACAATAAATTGAGTTTTCTACGTGAGTCATAAGTGTGATTCACAGTGACGAATAGGTCAGCATTTTTTTTTTTAGCGAAAACTGCACACTTCAACATGTTGGTGCTTGAAAGGGTAAGTATACGATTATTGATAAAATGCTGTTTCCATCTTTTTTGAAAGTTGAGTCGGAGCACAATCCTGAGACATCTCTTTTGCAGCCTAAAAACAGGAATGGATTCTCTTGCTCTATCCTAAAAGATTACGCTTTTTTCTTTCAAGGAATTCAACGATGAACCCCATCGACGAAATTCCCATTCTGGCCCCACGTTGAGCGCCATTTCGTATGCTTATTTGTCCTGTTTGGCTAGCGGCTGAGCGAGGACAGGGAGCGTCGTGGATCAACGCCCATTTCAATTATTTGATTCTCAAAATCACTGAATGGAGAAAAATGTGCACAAATCAAAAGATCTACAACTCCTATTTTAGAGCCAAGAAACCGGTTTTTTCTTCTTGCCCTGTTAGCTGCTTTCGTTTTCTCTTTCAAGGAATTTAACGATGAACGTCATCGAAACAATTCTAGTTCGGCCCACGTTGAGCGCCATTTCGTGTACCGGGTTGTGCCTGAAAGTGTCTGGCTAGCGGTCAAGCGGCACGATATGTTGTAAGCTAACCCCTGATTAAATACATGACTTCCAAAATTGATACTATTAGGAGGAAAAGTGACATTTTTGGTAGCGAGTGTTTTTGATCCCGTAAATGAATGCAGTGAGTCCGCCAAATACTCACAGACAAGTTGCAAGAAGTCACTTCTACTTCGTTGCTTGTGCAATGTCAGTACCCATTCCAAACTTTATAAACTCAGTTATTTTGTATCATTCGAAGGCTCTGATGCAGAAGTGGGATGTCATATTACGCCGCGAAAGTTGGATGGATACCTAGGCTTTTTCAGATAGGGAAAGCCCCTCCAGTCTGGATCGATCCCCGAGGACGGACGGCGCCAACTTTCAACGGCGCTAAGCTCCCGTTCCGACCGTAATAGCGGTGCAGCTTCTCACATCGCACACGGCATCACCACGACGGCAGCACACCGTCGGAGAGGAGAGAGAGCGACGACACCGACCCCGGCTCGTAATAAAACAAAGTCCCGAAATGCCATAAACACCGCCAATCATTTCGAGACTTTCACTTCAAGGGCTCCGAAAGCCCCGAAACGCACGCTCCATTAACCCCACGGAGCGAAGCGCATTCCATCGGAGAATTTCTGGCCATTTTTCATTCGGCTTTCTTGTGCACCTCTCTCTCGCCCTTCAAACGACAAGAAAAAACAAGCCGACTTTTTCAGGTGGACAACTTTGTCGATTCCGAGAGACAAGAACAAAAAAAACAAAACGCCGCCGCACACGGTCGGACGGGTTCGAAACACATTTCGCGGAAGTTTATCAACAACGGATCCTTTCTGCGAATGATGCAGCGAAATGAATTTAATTAAACGTGCTTTCGACTTGCCGTCGATGGAGAGGCGGACGGGTCCGGATGGACGGTTTTGAATCGACGGCAATCCCGGTCAACATTTTAATAATTCGAAAATGAATGCTGCACGCCCTGATGAGCCGGATACGCTGCGCTGCCTGCCGTATATCTACTGTTGACGATAATGCAGTCGCTTTTTTAGTACAATTCAATCGTAGTGCCTTTACCTTTTTCCAGCGGAATATCGGGGCATTGTTAAGAAAAAAACGTGCCTTTTTTTAGACGAGAGGTAGAACAAAGCTGCGATGGGAAAACAGACGGAACCGTAGGCTGATGGCGAACGAATTGATGTGCATTTGTTTGTGTATAATCGAGTGTATAATAGTGATACGATTTTCGAGGCTCTCGTGCGGTTCTACTGAATTTTAGGATAAACACGGAGGCGGTGGGCCCAGGGCGAGACCACTTGTTCCGAGCTGAAAAGCAGCGACGATAGCCAGGTGAAGCGCTCCAAAAGACGGCGATGGAAATCGTTGAGCAGGGGGCCAGCAAGTATGATATTAGCACATCTTTGAACGGGTAGCCTGATGCTTCCCGGGAAGGATAACTGTGGAGTGACAACGAGACGTTACACACCGGAAAAGGATGCGATGTGAATAATACGAACCTGGTTTTCCGCGAAGTGAGTCTTGCAGGCAAACTACTGCTTGACGTCCGAATTGCAGCAGGCCGAGTATTCTTGAACACGAGGCTTTATCACCCCATCTTGTTTGTTTCTATTCCAGAAACAGCAGCAGCTTCGACTGGGCCAGAGCGTGGCACGCTGATTCCGCAACAGGCGTACACCACATTGGTGATCAGAAAGCACTAAACTAGCACGGCGCTCGTTCCAATCACGTAACAAGCTGGGGAGTCCGTTACGTTGATTGGTTCAAACGTAGCAACTATCAGAAATGGATTTACCAGAACTCGGAGAGTATACAGAGTGGGCCATAAAAAACCGCATTGTTTTATTTTCCTCGCCGAATTTTTGTTTATTGACTGATTTTTTACAAGTTTGGTATTCTTTTGTAGCAAATTGAATAAGCTACAAAAATTAAACAATAATATTCCTAGTATGTCAAAATTCAAAATGGCGGGTTCCACTGAGAATAGGCCTTCTTTGCTAGTCGTTTCTTTTCATTGAAATTTGACAGAATGACAGAAGTAGAGATGTTTTCTGTGAGAACGAACAGTTTTCTCCATTTTCAAACCATGATCAGCTCAATTGGCTCATTTGATCTAAAAATGGGGTCCCAGTTTTGTGCGCCTCAGGCAACCTCCACATACTGGGGATTTTGCTTGTTGCCTTCTTATCCCAGATCTCGTTTTGCTTGACTCAAACAACTCCCATACTTGAGGGCCTCGCCTCCTGTGTTTTCGTAACACCAATATTGAGAGCACTAACCTCGGCACCAACATTCAGTCTGTTTAATTTATTGTTTCATTACAAATCATTTTTGGGAGCTCCAAATGTGTCAAGAGTTCTCACACTACCCACTTTCTATTATTGTAATAGATACCTACTTAGAAATACAAAATGGGGGTTGAAAATTCACATGAATTACAATGGGAGGGATTAAATCGAAGAATTTTGGAAGGGCAGTAGCCCTATGTCAAAATCATTATTTTTCCTGACGTTTGATGGTTACCTGGTCGTTGTCGTATCTCGTATCCATAGAGGTTAGAAGTACCTAACCTCCATGGTCGTAACCATGGCACAATACGAGCTTTCCAGCACGAAATGAGCCGAACGGCTAGCCCGTCTGCTGTTTATGACTATATAATACATTAAACAAGAACCAATCAAAACTCTTAAAATGCGAGTAGGCAGCCAATCAGCACGTCTGTACGCGTACCACCCCGGCAATACAGGCGCCCTACTTGACGTAAATATTATCGCTGTGGTACCGTGGTCCTTCCCCCTCTCCCAGACCGGGCAGTGACTGACATTTGGAGCGCATTTACGCAATATTAGTTCTGTCAATTGTCACAATCAAAATGTATGAAACTGAACATGGAAAGAACGTTTTCCATGCATTATAGGTATCATTTTCTACCATTTAAAGGTATAGTATTCTCACTTTCCTAGTAAATTTCCATTCCATACTGTTAGTTGTTGAATTTTGTGCCTTCTGATTTATAGGAGAAGAGAAAAAGAAGCCAAAGTTTTGTTGAACTGGAAACAGAACACAGGCTGTTTAATTTACCAAGAGGAATCTCAATTTTATCTACTCACGGACTTCACCAAAAATGGCTTTACACCCCACAAAGACAGCGGCTTTCCAATTCACAAGCAGACGCTTCTGCTACATCAAAGAAAAATGTCCTTCGGTTTCATTAAAAACATTGAATCAAGATTCAACTTTGCATGTGAAGACTCTCCCCAGCCTGTTACAATATTTGAGTGAATTGTGATGCAATAAACCATGCATGCTTTACCAAAGTATGTGTCTTGAATCTCAACTTCGTGTCACTACCTACTTACCGTTCAAGCAATAATCATGTTTTTTGAGTTTGTTCTTCGACTCTAAACTTCGTCTTACTTCCGTATTGTATCATTAAATTATTAAAACAAATTCAGTACATATAATATAACGCATTTTACTCAATTGCCTTTTACAAATAATCTGTATTGAGAAAAATTGTATGTCTACAACGTGTCAATCGATCAAAACGTTCCATCTCCATTGGTTCATTTAGAGAATTTCTGAAAGCTCCTGCACTTTCCAAGATCAGTCAAGGATAGTCGTGCTAAAAGAAAATCCTTCAAGTATTTCAGTAGAATCATAGCTCAACTTTGTATAACCTACGCGGGTCTTTTCCATTCTCAGGTATAATATCCTTCGATTTGTCCATTTCGCAGTAACACGCTGGATTTGGTAATAAATTCTAGTGTAGCTGGATATGGCATGGAAACCACTTCTGATTCTGAATAGGTCTACTGCACTTTTTGTATGGAAGCTTTTTTCATCTTCCGATTTACAACTGCAACTAACCTGCAAACTCGAACGTCGAACGTCAAACAATGACGTTTCCAACTTGACATATTTACCGACGCAGCATCTCGATATCTTCCGTTGCCAACGTTAAGAAAAAAGCGCTATTGCGCTAATAAGAACGCAGTTTATTATGATGATGAAGTGAATATTAAAAACTATTTTGAGTAAATAATAAGATTACCCTGATTAATCAGTGTACACCTCAAAGTTCTTTGTAAAATTTCAACCATTTGAACAACACTGGTAGAACCCAGAACTTTAGGTAGTAGCGCTCTGTCAATTCATTATATAGTCTTATCAAATACAATGCGTTGTACGCTTAATCGTCAGATAATTTTTTAATAATATCATTTCGTTATAATCCCAATGCAAGAAAATACAACTCGCCCTATGGGCTCGTTGAATTTTCAGCTTTGGGATTATAACTCATAATATCACTTAAAAAATTATCGACAATAATCGTACCACTCATTGTATTACCACTGAATATGCAGCCGGGATGCAGATATTTTTTCCTTAAGCATCCGCCCGAGTTCTCCCGCCTTACCGAGTGCTCGCTATACCAAGTCCTCCGCCTTACCAAGTTCTCATTGGGGACGCGCTGTGCGCCAGGCTGCGCGCGCCGGCACCATGCAATTTCATTCATCGCAAATTTGCGCGCCAAACAGTGCTGTCATCACCAGAGATAGTGGATAGACTAATTTCTTCCCCATACTCAGTTCATTACAAAAGGTTTTCCTTACACGGAAACAAAAGGAAAAGATACTGAAATAATATATTTCAAATTAACAGTCGAATGCGAAGCAGCAGATTTCGAAAAATGGAAGGACGATTTTGAATTTCTCTCCAAAACGAACTACAGTGTATGTTGATATTTATATTTTTTTCAAAGAAATCATATTTAACCTGCATTGTACATAACCATAGTGCAAGTGGTACATTCTTAGAAAGGGCTTATCGAGAGGAATACAGCGCAGTTTTCAATTTTTTTATATTCCTAAAAATAAAGGAAACAAAATTACAACGCGGGTGGAAAAAACTTACACGAACATTTTAAGTCAACTTTTTCATTTATCATAAAAAGGTGTTCAAAATGTTCATTTCATCCCTGGCAGAAGATTAAGCGGCGTGAAATTTATCTGTGACATTCTGTAGCATTTCTCATTCTCAAAGTTGACCTGAAATATGTGTTTGATTTTTTTTAGTTTTTCGGAATTTTGGAGAAAAAAAACGGCACTGTATTCCTCTTAAGTTCTTTTCAACGATGTGTCACCCGATACCCGATCTGTCTTTGCATTTTATGAAAGAAAGTTGAGGCTGTATATGCAGGGTATCAATATTTCTCCCTCAAAAATGAAGATAAAGAGATATAGAGATTTTGATGGGATTCCAATTAATGTTTGTTCACTTTGTTTCTGTTTGGATTACCCCACATTTTTTTGGGAGGCCAATAGCCCTAAAACATTGGAAAAGTTTCTGAAGTATTACTGGGAATTTTTTGACAAACAAAAAAATTTTCAACTGTTTCATAATTTTGAGAGACGTATAAAATTGAGTACAGAGCCGTTTTTTGAAAAACGTTAACAAAGAAGAAAAATATATATTTTTTCTACATAATTACGAAAACGCTTTGTACTCAATTTTGTAATACACTCAGTACACCGTATAAAAAAATGTGTCTTTATCTCCATTTTTGAGGAAGAAATCCTTCAAATAGTTTTTACCTACTGAGAATACAGCCTTAAGGGTGGTTGCGCTGCTAGAGGTGGGGCGTAAAGCAAAAACATGACCGATTGACCGCTGAAATGTGCGCAATTAAAAACAGAAATCAACTTCTGGAGTTTTCACAGAACTTCCGTGTAACTGAGGGTTGTAATCCAGTTAAGGTTTCCACCTTGTATAAAAAGACACAGCCGCGTATCTACTATCTCTATTGATGACAACACTGTTTGGCGGGCAAATTTGCGAAGAATGAAATTGTATGGTGTCGGCGCGCGCAGCCTGGCGCACAGCGCGTCCCCAATGAGGACTTGGTAAGGCGGAGGACTTGGTATAGCGAGCACTTGGTAAGGCGGTGGAACTCGGGCGGATGCTTAAGAAAAAAATATCTGCAGCCGGGATACAGGGTCCGCAGGATAAATTCGAGATACTGGATCCCCGTTACAGAAATAAATTCAATGGTGGCTCATACCATTATTTTAAACTAGATGGGAGTTTGGGGGTTTCCGGGACGTCGAATTGATCAGTGTAATTATTCATTGGTCTAATTAATAGATAGCTAATTTATTGAGAAACAACACAACTTAGGATCATGTCTGTGAGGTGGAGTGCGTAGTCGATCTGAGAGAGAGAAGCACCCAGTGTAAGCAAAAGCTCTGAACAAAAGGGTGAGCGGAACGGGTTATCACGTACGGAGTGCACGCGTGTCACAAATCTCCTAGTGTTTTGGTGTCCAGATGCACAAAATCGCGAGTCATATACCGCTGAAATCCCACCTGATGACGTCTGTTAGACCCGGAGGAGCTCATTGACACCTTCCCGGACCTCACGGAGCAAGCAAAGCCCAGATAAGTGCAAATTAATATAAACAAACTAGCAGTCTGTAAATAGTACACGGCAAAGCACCTTATCGCGGCCCGCAAAAAACACCAACAACTTCTTCCCTAGGTGCCTCGTGCACTGGGGCATGGAGTTTTATCAGCGAAATTTATTATTGATATTTTTCAATTGTATTACGTCTCAAAAATTACCCACCACACTCAAGAACTCCTGAGTACAGGGTTCTAAAATCCAAAAATGAACACACTACAAAACAGTACCCTAAAATCAAATGTAAACACACCAAAACCCAAGTCGTATTCTAGCGTAGCGACCTCCACTATGTTTCCGAAAAAAAAAATTAGCAATCATTCTTGATGTGACTGAAAATCTCAAGCTGATCGATTATGTGAAACCTATAGGCAAAATAGTGGGCCCCAAAAATATAACATTTGCTTCTCGCATATCAAGAAACCGCATATGCATTTATCTGTCGGAATTGAAATTCGTTGATGAATTAATCACCAACCATGCTACGATTGTCGTGGATGGTAAAAACCTCGGCATCCGCCGACTTATTACTTCATCAAAAAGGGTGATACTTTCCAATGTCTGCCCATCAATCCCCAACGAATTACTCGAAAATACCCTGAAAGATCTTGGATGCAAAACTGTGTCCCGCATGACGATCCTAAAAGCAGGACTCGAAGGGGCAGAATATTTACATATCCTCAGCTTTAGACGACAAATATTCATCCACCCAGACGATTCCACCGAACTCCCAACATCAATCGAAATTAACCACGACGACACAAGCTACAGAATTTTTATCAGCTCCGGAGAAATGGAATGCTTTCTATGCAAAGCAAAAGGGCACAAGGCCGATCAATGTCCGAATATACCCGAAACCGAAAACCACCCTGATGATTCCGATGGTACTGAAGATCGCCCCGGGGATCTCTCTGATGATGGTCGCTCGGGCGCTCAGTCTGATGATCACTCTGGGGATGATCGCTCTGGGGACTGCTCGGATGATGATCTCGTTGACGACTTCCCCCCTCTTCCAGAAAACCCCAGAAAACGCCCTGTCGAACCATCAACGCCAACTGATTCAGTGGAAACTGACCCTATTGCAAATGAACAACCCGAACCCTCAACGAGCACGACGTTTGCCAAACCTTTCCCACTAGGAAGACCCAAGAACCAGAACAAAACTGGCCATAAAGCTAAAAAAGCCAAAACACTAGAAGTAGAAAAAACCGAGCTCCAGAAAAGTGTATCACTTGAAAGCCTCACCCCACTCGACGACCTTCTGCTACCTGCAAAGGCGTCGATAGAAGAAGCATCCCCCCCTTACGTTATCACATACGATCAACTTCGACACTTCATAGAAAATGCAAAAGGATGCCCGGATCTCCTCAGCCTTGCCAGAACCTACACCCTGGATATTGAGAAGCTAACCGATATGCTGAAAAATACCTACCCATATCTCACCCATAAAAGCATAAAAACGAAATTCACAAAAATCCAAAACAAGCTTAAGCAACTAATGAACTACGAAAATGAAAAAACAACAGATGAAAATAATGCAGATGATGACTGCCTACCCTCTGATACCGACACCTCCCAAAAATCATCTTTTTAAATGTCCATTCTACAGTGGAATATTAATGGCTACTATAGCCACTTAGAAAAACTAAACATACTTATCCAAGAAAACAATCCAGACATCATATGTTTACAAGAGTCTCACTTCAAAGGACAGAAAGTCGCAAAACTTAGAAAATACCATTCCTACTTCAAAAATCGCCCAAATGAGGGCAGGGCCAGCGGAGGTGTAGCGTCATTTGTCCATGAAGATTATCTGTCAAGCGAAATAGCTCTGGACACTGAGCTGGAAGCAGTCGCATTTACTATCCAACTCAAGAGGAAAATCTCCGTCTGTAACATCTACATTCCACCTAACAAAGAAATCAACCATCAAGAACTCAAAAAACTCTTTGACCAAATTCCAGCCCCTCGCATCATTTTGGGCGACTTCAACTGCAACAACACTATCTGGGGATCATCAAACACCAACACAAGAGGTCGAAAATTGGAGGAATCCATACTCCCCCAGAACTTAACGATTCTCAACTCAGGGCTGAGCACACGGTTCAATGCATTCACTGGGTCTTTCAAGCGCGATCGACCTCTCACTTTGTGACCCTTCCTTAACACCATACTTGACCTGGCAACCTCAATCATATCTGTATGGCAGTGACCATTATCCAATCTTGATCGAAAATGACCTAGCTGTTCCTGAAGAAAACCAAAATCTCCAATCCAGGTGGAAACTTACAAAAGCAGATTGGCCTGCATTCTCTACAAAAATGGCCGATAAGCTCGAAAACTTCGATGTCTCTGGAACGGACGATATCAATAACCTAATTGAAAACTTTTCCAGCATCATTGTTAGCGCAGCTAACGAAACCATTGGTAAATCACCCAACAAGAGAACAAGAAACTCGGTACCATGGTGGAACGACAACTGCGCTGAAGCAATCAAAGCCAGCAAGCAAGCCTTTAACCTCCTTAAGCGCCATAATAGTTTGGAACACTTACTAGAGTTCAAAAGATTAAGAGCCAAAGCCCGTTACGTCATCAAAAACAGCAAAAAAGAATCCTGGGTAAATTACACTTCGTCAATCAACAGCTCTACACAAATATCTGAAGTGTGGAATAAAGTGAAGAAAGTCCAAGGCTCTAACAAATCCTACAACATTAAAATGATAAAAAACAACGACCAAATTACTACCTCACCTGCCGAAATTTGCGTCCCTTTCAGAATTCTACTACAAAAACTCGAGCGACTCCAACTTCCACGCAGACTCTCTAACATATAAGAGACAACAAGAATCGACTAGAACTATTCCACCCGGCATAAACAATTATCCATCTATAAACGTACCAATAAGTGAAGACGAACTAAACGATGCCCTAAGATCTGCCAAAAACTCTAGCCCAGGTCCAGACGACATTCCCTACGTATTTCTGAAAAACCTTCCAAAACAAGGCCTCAAGATCTTACTGCAAATCTACAACATAATATGGACCCGCGGCAAATTTCCCTCGCCATGGTCAGAGTCAATAATCTTACCTTTTCAAAAACCAAATAAGCCGAAAAATGAAATATCGTCATACCGTCCTATCTCACTCACTTGTTCAATGTGTAAGCTGCTAGAAAAGATTATCAACAACCGGTTGTGTTGGACCCTTGAACAAAACAAATTGCTACATCCTGCCCAAAACGCTTTCCGAAAACACAGATCAACAGCAGATAATATAACCCAACTAGAAACACACATACACGAGGCGTTCGCAAACAAACAACACGTAGGAGCAGTATTCTTTGATCTTGAAAGTATGACAGGACTTGGACACACCGAATCATCAAAAAGTTGGAAAAGTGGGGGTTTTCTGGCAACATTGTTGTATTCGTACGAAACTTTCTACAAAATCGATCATTCAGAGTCAGGTCAAATGGTTTCACGTCACTTCCTAGAAATCTCGAAAACGGCATACCTCAGGGATCTGTTATAAGCGTCACCCTCTTTCTTATAGCTATTAATGATTGCGTTAAAGACATCGTGACCCCACTGAAGTGTAGCTTATTCGCCGACGACTTGGTTATTTACTGCAACGGAAAGAATGTTGACTCCACACAAAAACTCTTGCAGAGGGCACTAAACTCCCTCGAGACCTGGGGAAACACTTCGGGATTCAAATTTTCTGCTGAAAAGACCAAGTGCGTCATGTTCTCCAAAAACTCTTCAACATCAATCCCCCTTCTAAGAATGTACAGTAAGAACCTGAGATTTCACGAGAATGCTAAGTTCCTCGGCATGATATTCGACCAAAAGCTCAACTGGAAAAGTCATCTGGACCACCTCAAGCGCTCCTGTAACCAGGGCCTTAATCTCATGAGATCCCTGTCAAGATATGCATGGGGAGCCGACACTGAATCACTTTTGATAGTATACGAAAGCCTAATAAGATGTAAACTTGACTATGGAGCGATTGCGTACTCTACGGCCAAGACGTCGTACATCAAACCAATCAACTTCATACAAACTAGTGCACTAAGAATAGCCCTCGGAGCTTTCTGCACTAGTCCTGCTGCATCTATGACAGTCTTGGTGGGCGAAATGCCACTACCACTTCGAAGAAACTATTTGACTCTCTCATATGCCACAAACATGTCGTCTAATCCCAACAGCGCAAACTACCAAAATGTGTTCTCTAAAAGATTCCACTCGCTTTATGGAAATAACACCAACATTAGCCCGCCTCTATATGAAAGAGTATCCCGACTCCTGCATGACATCAATTTTGTCATCCCAAAAACTCTACCATGGATTAACTCAGCTCTTCCCCCATGGACACAAACTACCCCGTTAATTGACTCTACTCTTGCCAACTACAAAAAATCTGAAATTCATCACTCCATCATCAAAAAAAGATTTGAAGAAATTCTCCATTCCAGTACCTACAAAAATATTATGTACACTGATGCTTCAAAAAGTGGCGACGCAGTAGGATCATCCGTAGTTAGCCCAACCCTGAAACTTGACTTCAGACTGCCCTCTACCTGCAGTACTCTCACAGCCGAACTATACGCCATATGGCAAGCACTCATTTATGTTCAAAAACACCCAAATCTAGAAAGCTCCCTAATATGCACCGATTCAATCAGCTCGTTGGAGTCAATAAAACATGTCTATTCCAACAACCCTCTAGTACAAAAAATTAAAGAAAGTCTACATAACATCGAAACTCCTACAGCATTGATCTACTGCCCCTCCCACATCGGCATTGAAGGCAACGAAATGGCAGACCAAGCCGCTAGAGAGGCTGCATCTAATGAAGACATACCACTAGCGAAAATGGAGCTCCCAACCGACATCAAGTTGCACATAAAAGATAAATTTAACGCGGTATGGCAAGAGTCATGGAACCAGAGCCAGTCTTTCCTTCACAACACCAAACCTCAGGTAAAGGGTCGCCTCCTGGGCCCAAAGAACAGAAGGGACCAAGTCAGGATGAGCAGGCTAAGAGTGGGCCATACCAGACTCACCCACGGATTCTTGATGGCAAGACAGAACCCCCCTATCTGCGAAATATGCAACTCACAAATTACCGTTGCCCATATTCTCACCAACTGCCGGAAATATCAGCAAGAACGAGAAAACTTGACCTTAGACCACCAACTATGGGTAAAAATGAGAGAAGACCATGACTTGATATTGAACTTAATCACAAATGCAAACCTCGATCAGGACATCTGAACGGTATCTCACACCCGGCGTGGCGGATAAACCGGAAAAACCCTGTTCAGGGACAAAGCGTGAACAATTATCGCTAAGTCCGGTTTCAAATCCGCCACCCCAAAACGTTTTTACACAACTCAATGCTGATAACCCAGAGCGGGCCACACCAGACGCACCCACGAATTCTTAAACTTAACCTCAGACCACCAACTATGGGTAGAAATAAGAGAAGACCATGTTACACTACTAAACCTACCAAACGTTGTAACATCCACAAGCCAGTGTTGTGGATCGGCGTGGCGGATAGGCCGGAAAAACCCTGTTCAGGGACAAAGCGTAAACAATCAGCGCTAAATCCGGCTTCAAATCCGCCGCCCCGCAACCTTCACACCAGCCCAGCAACCAACAGCCCAACACAACTAAATGCTAATTACCCTGAGCGGTTGATGCAATTTAAAAAAAAAAGGTGAGCATCAATGTCCTTATCATCACGAGCTAATTAACTAGTAAAGGAAGGTTGTATCACCACACTACTAATACGGGTAGCACAAAATTGGGTTGTTATTTTGTTTGGTTGATTTTTTTCAACACATTTTGGATTCCTATCATCAACTCATTGTGAAAATGCAAGGCTTTCACAAGACCTTCACGCACAACCTTGAAACTTATTGAAAATACCTCTAAAATAAGATATGCGAAGCTTAATAACAGATTCTATTCTAGACTCCTTGACATGAGGTGCAGCAATTTGTAAGGGACTGATGTGTGGTCAGTTGAAAGTTTTAAATAGATTCCGCCCTCGTCAAATAAGCTGCACAATCGCTATGTACACTCACCAAGGCTAGGCATGCACATCAATATGGTTTGCCTTGCGTTAATCGGCACGCCAAATAGGCCGTATTCAGAAGACCGTGTAGAGTGGACTAATAAGACTCCCTTGTTAGGCACCTGCCTACCTATCCGTGCCGCCGTGCTAATTTAACGCTTCAACAACGGCCAATCGTGTTTACCCCCCCGAGGTAGTTAAGATGGGTCAATTGGCGTACCGATCCATAATGGCGTAGCGCAGATACCCATCAGACGGTAAACACGATGAAATTGATTGTCAACAAATCAGAATCTGTTCACGCATACATCGAGAGAGCGAAAACACGACGACGACGAGGACGACGGCGCCGATCAGGAGAGGATGTTTGTTTAAAATATTGGCTCAATCGGAGCGAGCGATTTTCGATCGGAAACAATGAGCAAGAAATAAACGGTTATACGTACGACCGTACGCAGTTGGATGATGGATGGGGCAGGGCAGGTCTCCGCTATGGAGTGCCTACGTTGAAAAATAACGGCGCGGCAGATTCGAACGACAAGGGTCGCGCTGGCTGCTCTGGCGTTCAAGCCATCGCCGATGATACAATTAAATTATTAATTAAGCCGATGAGGAATTCTCCGGGCCCATTGTGTGCGGCGCCCCGAACGAAGGGCCGCTCGCGTAATTAAGTTAGCGCTTTAATTTTAAAGAAGATGGATCGCGGAAAGTGCCTATACGCCGTGCGCGGCCCCCCGATCGATCTTTATAAGTGGGATAAAAGTCGACACTTAGTTGCCCATTTATCTTGCGCCTCGCCGCGGCTACAACGGCCATCGAGGCAGCTGCGGCGGCGGCCCTATTACATCATCATCACTATTCAAACTCTGATTTCGGCCGGCGGCGGCGGCGGACGTAGTCGGCGTGCCGCATGCGAAAAGCCGATAATTCGGGCGAGGCAGAAATTGGCGTGGGGATACGGCCCGTCGGGCGGTCAATTAACATCTAATTGTGACTGAAGGACATGCCGGCGAAACGAGCCGGAAGACGGGAGCGATACGCAGCCGCATCTGCTCGGGGGACGCATCCGTGCCAGTTTGACAAAAGCAACACCAAACCGGGAGCTTTCTTTCGATCTGGCTATTACAAAAACACTAAAGGGCCATGTTAAAGAGAGAAAAATTTTATTGCAAGTTAGTATTGAAACACCCCTAACTCTTCAGTTTTTACGCCTGGATGGATAAGCAACCCATCATACTTCACTCTAATTCAACTTATTTGAACTGAACCACTTTTCCCGCTCTTTGGGACTGCTTTGGCCGGTGATCGTCTAGTATCAGGACACCATCCTGTTGCGCATCCTTCTTGTGGTTCGCGGATAGAGCTCCTGGGCGTGTTGAAATCGAATTAACCTCTAGTCTGAACGCAGCAAGACATAGAAATTAGTTATTGTAACATAATATCATTATATTGACTTCTATTCACATGTCAAAGTGTTTAAATGATCACGTGGTCAGCCTTCAATCGGTAAATACAGGTGTCGTCCTCGACCTTTAGAATTTCGCGAGTTTGAGTGGCTACATACTGTTTTTCTCGTTTTTTTCTGTGACCAGTCGACGTCCTAGGATCCCATGCTGTCATCCTCAGCCAGGAATTCTGCAAAGAGCTTTAGACTTGACGAGATAAGCTATAATAATAATTAATATTTAATAATTTTACGAACAAGCCATATCGCATCAACAAAAACTTAGTGCGATAACAAGGCCCGTGAAATCAGCTGGGCACGTATGTGCCCAAACCACTTGGTAAACAAACAAATAATTATAGATCCTGTTGTTTTCTGACTACAGAGACAACATGGAATCGAATCCAACCGAACCTTTACTATCTCAACAGTCAAGTCAAATTGCTACCGCTCAAAAATCTTACTTTAACGCAGCAAAAACTTGCCCGAGTGTTGATTTTCAAATAAAAGATCAAGCCGTCATTCTCAATGTAGATGGAAGATTGAAACGCGACGATTACATCAGGGCCATAGCCAACTTAGTCAGACCCAAAAACATTCATTTCGCTTCCAGAATTTCGAACAACAGAGTCTGCATCTTTTTTCAAGCTCTAAAATGGTCGACGAAATAACAATCCAACACAAAACTATGAAAATAGACAACATTGAAATTGGACTACGGAAGCTTATCACTCCTGCCAAAAAGCTTATAATCTACAATGCATATCCGACAATTCCCCACTCAGTTATCGAAGAAGCGCTCAAAGAACTGGGACTTATACGTTGTTTCAGAAATATTGCTATCCCAGTAGGTCATGAAAATCCAAATGCAGCTTTAGATTTAGTTACAAAAAACGTCAAATCAAAAGTGTAAATCTCATGGAAACTTCATTATATTTATTTTCAGGTTATAAGTCAGATCTTTCACTCCTTTCAGTCAGAAAGTATTTCTTCAGTTTTTTATCGAGTACCACGTGCGGCACCCCATTCACGGTGCACTTGAAGAAAGATACATGCAGTTTTGATGTCGAACCGTTTCTGTTTCTGATCCCGGGACTAAAAAAAATAGGGACCTGGGGAGTCAGCAGATTTCGTTCTTGCCACAGTCTCAATCAACATTGTGCACATATCACACAGGTAGATAGTATAAAGCAGTACTAAAGCAAACTTCATGGCCTTGAGAGGAATCAGATATCAAGGAAGATCTGCTTCTAAAGTCGAGTTACGCTGTTCTACTTCAACTGAGCCTTTTAGTGAATACAGAAGCACGAAATCTGGTAGGATAGGTATGGCACAACAGACTGTACTGTACCTACTCTTCTGATTGAGAACGGGCGCCTGGCTGATTTTTTTCTCGACTGAGCTCAGGGATCCACGGCCACTTTTTGGTTGTAAGTAGTGACCATGGAGGTAGTGACAAACCTTGGCTTCTTTTTGCCAGTATGCGTTTGACCGTGCAGTACGTTACTAAAGATCAAAGCAACGCGCTGAATGCTGACAGCTGCATTGTTGGAATCTCTGAAGAATTCTTCGTAACAGCGTCAAAGAGTTTCACGTTCTCTCGCAGATAAACGAACTGGATCCCCACACATGGCGTGAAAATTATCAGGTAATCAAAACCAATGAAGGAACAACACAACAGTAACAGTAGGTATAACGTAACAGGAACAACAGTAACTGTATAACTAACACGTACAGATTCTTAAAACTTGCGTCGATAGGTGCTTATCACGATTTTCTTTCCAAAAGCTATCTAGGTGGACAGAAACATGACAGTTTGGACGACAGTAAAAAACTTTGATTTTTTTTGGTTTTGGTTGGGACTAAAACAATGAACGTTTTAGAACTAGACAAAGCTAAAGCGACCTTTACCATATACTTCCAATGCCTACTGAGATAGCAATCAATCTGAAACAACGTATACTCTGGTTTCATCAGTCTCTTTTTTGAGAGCGGGCTCTCAAGAGGAAGACTTCAGCCACATACTGAGCTTCAGGCGCCAGGTATATGTGGCTCCCAATGATACCCTTGAGCTAGCATCATCCATACTTGTCAACGATGAAAACACAGAACAAAGAATTTTTCTATCCTGTGATGAATTTGAATATTTTTTGTGTGGGGAACAGGGACACGGCGCTGCGGACTGCCCCTCCCCACAAAATAACGCTTCCTTCCAAAATGAAACCTCCCCACAGAATTCAACCAAAACTGAACCCAACCACAATAACGACCTCAGCCATAATTGAAAACACCAACAACAAAGGCAAACGACCTCCCCTTGAAAGCCTTGACTCACCCCAGTCACAAACTACTCAAAAACCACTCTTCACAAATTTTGTTAGGCCCCAAACCAAAAGAAAGAAAATAAAAATCGATGAAGCCGCACCTCTAGGCCCATCATTGAAAAGATCGGAATCCACCGCGTCTATTGATTCAGTAACTGCACTGGAACCCTTACAAGAAGAAATCGAATCCAATCCAAAAAAATATCCATTGGACTTTGATTCATTCGCAGCCTTTCTAGCGAGCACGAAAGGTTCTCTAGACTACTATCTTGAATCGCTAAACTTCACAGATGACACACAAAGTCTTATAAACATGATGTCCACTCTCCACCCTCTTTTGGCCAACCGAGGCCTGAAACGCAAATTCACCCGGATAAGAAGAAAGCTACAATATCAACTATCAAAGTCACCCGCCAGTCAATCATTAGCAAGTTCACAAGAAGACATAGTCTCTTTGGCTAAATCCGAGAATGAATTATTGTAGACTCAGACCGCAAAATCTTGATCAACATCTCTATAACTGAAAACAACCCCCCATAATTTGTCTGCAAGAAGCCCACCTCAAGAGCGATCCCAATCTGAAAGGATTCAAGGCTAAAGGGGACTGAAATTGAGTACCAAGTGTGCGACAGAGAGAAAATACATCAAAAGTAATAAAATGTTTTTGGGAAAACCATTAGTACAATTTCAGATCTGAAAAAGGGTTATACTGAGATTTCAATTCTATTTGATGCACTAGTCAAAAAAAAAAATCCAAAAATTTTTTTCAATTTTTTTTTCAATTTCACAAATTAATTTTGATTTTTTCAAAAATCGCAGGTAGTCATTTTGAAGTACTAAAAATATCAAACAATAATCCGTTTTTAGAATTTTTGTAGCACAAATGGTGCCCTCCGAAACACATTTTGAAAATCTCTCTTTGATATTTGCCGCCCGCTGCAGCTGTTCTCCGCGATGAGTCATTCACGATAAAGGTAGTGATCACTTTCTGCACACATGGTGTTATGATGTTTTCTGAGAAATAGGCGATGTAAATAGAGCAATAGTGAAGATTTGTGACATCGTGGTATTACGCCGATATATTTCGTTGCTACGATTTCTGAAATTGTAATATTTTTTTTCAAGTTGATCACACGTGATTCACGTGAACGTGAAGTTGATCTCGTGTGATTTATCTCACGAGATCACACTATCTAGATCTAGAATCTACTGATACTCCAAGATACTTATATCCAATTATAAAAAGACAAACATTGTAAAATCATATTGCAATGGAATGGAGTATTATACTAAAAAAATTTTTTGATTGAAATTAAAACTACATTGAAAAATAATTGACCCGTGTTTTTTTATTCAGTCAAAAATCGTATCGTTTGGGCGCAATAAATAAATAACATCAACTAGTTCTGACGTCACAGCGGGTCACCGCCTATACCGCCTGTGTAAATGACGTCAGAAATAGGCAGAATATAGGAGTTTCGTTTATTTATTGCGCCCAAACGATACGATTTTTGGCTGAATAAAAAAATACGGGTCAGCTATTTTTCAATATAGTTTCTGATTCCATCGACAAAAAAATATTTTTCCAAAAGTATAATACTCCATTGCAAAACAATAGACTGCAAGTGCACAAATGTATTTAAAACTATATACACTGAGAGCAATAACAAAACTGCAAAGAACTACTACTACTACTACTACTCCTACTCTGTCTGAAGTATGTCTGTCTGTCTGTCCGTTCGTCCGTTTGACTCCTGTGTGGATATCTGTCTGTTTGTTTGTGTGCCTGGCTGTCTGTGTGGTTATCTTCATGAATGACCTCAGCTCATTTGATTTTTGTTGAAATCGTTCCATTAGAATGCACTCTTGTTTCGTATAAAATTCGTATAACGTATCGTAGTACCATTGTATAACTATTACTAGTAGGTCAGCCTCGAATTTAGGATTTTGTCGCTAGATGTCGCCTAGAGCAATTGGCTCGCAAGAAATCATCAGCGCATATGAGAAAAATTAAAATTTCTATACCAAACCATCAACATCTATCAGTAAGTTGGGCGCCACGTTGAAATTTGAAGACAGCGTGATTTATAACTAATTTGAGCGACCAAACGACAAATGCTGAACACGCCACCTGCCCGTGCTTTCCGAAAATTGCACAATTTGAACGGCGGCTGGCCTACTAGGAGTAGTTATACAATGGTAGTACGATACGCGTTTGAGTGTCGAAAAGTGGCTAGTAAGAAACGTTGATGGGAAAAAAGTCATGGCATTCAAACTTTCTCGAATGAGCATGCTCCTACAAGCTCGCAGATCGATGATCTCAGGCAATAGAATTTTGATATTGAAGTCAATTTTGTTTTTATTTTGCCAGTGCACTATGTCCTTGTACTTGAAAATAGTGAATGTGTGTCCGTTTAAGCGTCCTTGGTTTAAGCTGAGAATCTCTCTCCAAACAAAATTTTTGATTGGTCTGTATAGCTTCTTGTATGGTCTTTTGTTTTGCCGACTTCGGGCAATATGTACATATTTTAGAGCTAAAATCATTAATAATAAATTTAATTGATTACTTTCAAATCCAATAGGACATTTCACCCTGATAATAGTACCATTCTGATGAGGAAGAAGCCCGTCTGGCGATTCCGCAAGATATCCATGGGTCGTCGGGTCCACAAACAGGCCTCATAGTTCAACTTTATTCCGTTAAGTTCAGTTCTAATCAAACCATACAACTTTTTTCTAATGGGATTCTCTAGAAAATTACGTTCCATAAAGGCTCTGTTACGTTGTGATTACTCAGGCAACAGCCAATTGCCGACACGGATTTTTACGTAACAAAGCGTTTATGGAATGTTATTTTTTACAGAATAGCACTATTCTTTTTCTCTATCTTGAACGGTAAGGCCACTATGGGATATTTACGCTAGGATCGACCACTCTTTATCTTCCCATAGCTTCCAGTTACTGGGTTCAATGCCTGTTCTAAATTTTTATTGAAATCAAAGATTGAAATTGGCTGCTCCCAATGGGATTCTGTGCAATGGGCGACAGACTGCTGAGATAAGATTGTTGTACTTGCACCAGGGTGTACCGTTGGTGTATGGGTGAACTTTTTTTTGAATTTTCGAATGTTTCAAGAATTTGATTCCAACAAAAATCGGCAGAGGTCTTATTTCTTGCGGACTATGAATAATGTATGATGATACCGGACAGGAACCGCTCGCGCTTGCAGGTGGGCGGCACGCGGTGAACTTTAAAGGGAAATATTCAAAATTGATTTCGGTCAATACTATTATTGATATTTGAATTTTGAAAAAAGGTTATTATACAATATTTACCACAGAATAAAATGACTACCTGGGATTTTCAAAAAAAAAATTAAAAATTTGAGAAAATCAAACAAAATTTTCCAAAAAATACAAAAATCAAAATTTTTACTACAGCATCAAATAATTATATATTTTAAAAATTATAACGTTTGAATTTCCAAAATCGGTCTATTGAGTGAATTTTGAGAATGTTAATAGTTTCCGCGCCATCTCGCGTCTCAGAAACACATTATTTTATCGTCCCCTTTAGCCTTAAATGTTACTCCAAACATAGAATTGACAGAGAGAGATCCAGTGGTGGAGTATCTTCTTTCGTCAACCTAAGTTTCACTACTCAAGAAATCGATCTCGACACAAATTTAGAAGCGGTTGCGTTCTCCATTCAACTGAAAACCAAATTCTCCATTTGTAACATTTATATACCCCCAAACAAAGAGATCTCTCAACATGAACTTGAAAATCTGTTTGATCAGATACCTGCGCCATGCATAATCTTGGGAGATTTCAACGCACACAACACCTTATTTGGCTCCGTGTCCACAAATCAAAGAGGACAAGCTATAGAACAGTGGCTCAACTCTTCCAACCTAATACTTCTAAACACGGGATCGCCTACCAGATTTAACTCATACAATGGAAATTTCAGTGCCGTTGACCTAACAATATGCAGCCCTACACTCACACCTCACCTGACGTGGGAAACTTACCGCTATCTTTACGGTGGTGATCACTACCCCATCAGAATCCAAAACCACCAGCTAAACCCCGAGAAATATTCGGTGGTCTACCCTAAATGGAATCTGAAAAACGCCAACTGGTCATCATTCTCCGAAGAAGTGGACCATAAACTTGAATCATTTTCACCTACTGACAACGACATCGACCAAACTGTACAAAACTTCTGTCAAATCATACTAGATTCAGCACACAACCACATGAGCAAACTTTCCTCCAATCACAAAAAATTCACACCTGTCCCTTGGTGAAACAAAGAATGTGCCGAGGCCATAGAAGCAAGTGAAAATGCCCTCAACAAATTGAAAAGAAGAAACTCCGTAGAAAATCTCTTGAGTTTTAAGAGGTTGAGAGCTGAAGCCAGATATGTTGTGAACAAAAGCAAAAAAGAATCATGGGAAAATTATGTCTCCACTATCAACACCTCGACGCCCATGACTGAAGTCTGGAACAAGGTAAAAAAACTCAAGTCCAGCAAACGTCCCCGAATCACAATAATAAGAGACAGCAACCAAATTCCATTCTTCTTACAGAAAAAAATTATTACTTTGTCTAGTCAACAAGTCGAGAAATATATATTTTTTGGACCACAAATAGATTGTTGAGTCGTTTTTGTGTGATCATCGATAAATCCGCATCCCCTTGATTCATTTATGAAAACAAAAGTTTTGCTGTTTTATTCTTTAACGAAGAGGTGACCTCAACTTACCTTTATTTTCAACATCACCTTTTCAATGTTTTACCCCGGTAAGTATGATTATTGTTATACTAATATACAGGGTGTCCCAGAAATGGCGCATAAACTTTCCAGTACGTTGCTGGGAATTCATCATAGAGTCGGAGAAAAATAGTAGAAAAATTCTTTGACTATTATTTTTTAAGTTATCGCCAAAAAACTGAACAGTCGATTTGGCAAACGTGCACGACTGCACGTGTTCACCTACATACGTACCGCTAGGTAAGAATACAATAATTGTTCCAATATAAACATGGTCATCATGGAAACGGTCATTGTCAGGGCCAATTTAGACATTTCCTTGTAGGTACTGATACTGGTGCCTACTGGCACAGCTACTGACTGATAGCTACCAATCGCACCTCTTCGTAGTTTCAACAACTTTCGCGCATTCAGAAAATAAACTAGTAAAACTGCGTTTCTCCCATTTTTCTTTAGGTGTTACTAAAGCCTAGTCTACAATATGGTTTTTAGTTGCAAGTTGCAAGTCTCTAGTCGCAAGAGTTGGGCTAGAACCATCTATCACTGCGACTAGCGACTGCAATTCCAACCTCACTTCCACCTTGCAACTTGCAACTTGCAACTAGAGACCATATTGTAGACTAGGCTTTAGGCTGCCTCAGAAAGAAATTCACTTTGAAAAACCGCCACACCCTTTTCACTTATTCAACTTGTTCTGAACTAACAATCCAAAGAAGAATCCTTGCAAATCATGTGTGTATATCAACACCCGTCAGGCTTCTTTGACGATAGGCGTTGGGGCTACTCGTATTCGAGAAAAAAATAAGTGCATGCAGTCCCGGTGAAACTTTGTGAGCCTTTCGATTTGGTTGATTCTGAAGCAGTTCAAAAACGTCCTCTTCAGCATCAGGCATCAGGTACCCTCACATGACGAGGACGGCCGCGATCTGCTTGTAATAATACTGATGCTACCTGTCCGGTCCTTCTGACTCTGTCTTCTGTTCTCATTATCACATAAGTACGATCAGGATGCTTTCTTTGAGGGTATTGCTGGGGGTAAATAATGCGTTCCGCCTGCAAGTGGTTGCCGCGACGTTCGCCCAAAATCAGTAACATGTAACATATCAGTGTATTCGCTAGCCGCATACATTATTCGCGGAAAAGTGAAAACAAGGCAGGAATGATGCAAAATGACACTGACTGATCTTATTGTCAGAAATTAACTTCATTCGATTTTTTATTTATTCAATGTCAGATTGTAGGTATACCTACTCATTTGTTTTTCACCGATGATGCCAGATCCATTTTCTGGGTAATTTGATTGAAAATTTGCAAAATTCAAAATTGGCTGTAGCCGTTAATCAAAAGTTGTTGAGGATTATTTCACCAGAAAATGATGAAAGGGCTTTATCCCCATGAGATAAATATTGCGGTTTTGAATTAGTCACAGAAATAAAGAAGTTGAGTTTTCAAATTCAAAGTCTTATATCTCGAAGAGTGGTCAAAGAGGAATTTTTTTACTATTTTTCTAGAGTTCCCTGGAAGGTCCGCTACAACGTACTGGAGAGTTCATGCGCCATTTCTGGGACACCCTTGAAGTTGCTTGAAGTTTTCTTCAACGGTGTGGATGATGAAACGGCTTCAGATTCCACCTGGAAGCCGTGCATAATCATTTTTCTGCAAGACCGTCAAATTTGGCATTTTTGATTTTCTAGCGGGAGCGGCTAAAATGTCAATACACACCAGTCCGCCCAAGAACACCGGTTTGCTCTAGCGGAAAACGATATTCACGCCCAACAATTTTGCATTTTGTGATACTGGAATGAGAGTTGGTGCGAAAGTACCGCAACCGGTGCTCTTTGGCGGAGTGGTGTGTATTGACATTTTGGCCGCTCCCGGTAGAAAATCAAAAATGCCAAATTTGACGGCCTTGCAGAAAAATTAATATGCACGGCCTCCAGGTGAAATCTGAGGCCGTTTCATCATCCACACCGTTGAAGAAAACTTCAAGCTATATATTAGTACAATAATAATCATATTTTTAGGGATAAAACATTGAAATAGGTAATGTTGAGAATAATGGTAAGTTGAGGTCACCCCTTCGTTAAAGAATAGAACAGCAAAACTTTTGTTCTCATAAATGAATCAAGAGCATGCGGATTAATCGATGATCACACAAAAACGACTCAACAATCTATTTGCGGTCCAAAAAAATATATATTTCTCGACTTGTTGACCAGACAAAGAAATATTTTTTTCTGTAAGAAGAATGGAATTGACACGACGAAAAATGTTATGATGGTCAAGAACAAAGTTGTTCAGGTCCTGTACGGTAGATAGGGCGGTACTGAATGGTGCATGGTAAAAACTCTGACATCTTGAAATTTGAAGGGGCCCCCAGTCGCCCCCTAATGGACAAATTTTTGAGTGCTTCAGGTCAAATCACTTGAAATTCTACGTAGTTTGCATATGCCAAATTTCATTGCAGTATCACAAAATGCAGAATCAGGGTCATTTTGGTAGCGTACCGCTGCAACTACAAAGATTTTTCACCATCAGGTCACGACTCGGCTACACCAAATTAACTCATTCTTTCTTGATAACAAAACAAGACCGACCAAGCTGTTCATGTGCAGTATCATACTGACTGTCAGCCATATCCTACACACATGCCTTGACTACGACATCCAGAGATCGCTGAACAACATCACACACTCTCCAGATATCCTGACAAACCCAGCCAAATACATCAAGGTACTAAAATTTCTGGAAGATATCGGTATATAATATGAAGCTTCATGACGATTCAACACTTAGCTAGATTTGATCCCATGTAAGCCACTTAACCCATCATCCTTTTCCGTGGTCTTATTTGTTTGTATGTTTGAGAGTCGCCAATATAGACTTATTGGCGTGAAAAATGTGTCCCTGTCTGTTGCTGTCCTTATTGTTCGATTATCCCAACCAGCTGTTCTTAGATCAGGTACTTAAACCTCCTTGTCATCGCTAATAACCCTTTGTGGTTGATGCGAAATCATTAAAAAAAAGTGTTTAAATAGAGGCTCGTTTCTAAACCTGACCCTACCTTAACGCTGGTAACTAAGATAGCTAAGTTTTCTAGAGTGTTCCCTAAGAGATGAGTTCTCCTAATAATTATTTCAAAGCCGTCACACATCAATACTCCGATGAACACCTGATTCTACACCTTGACCAACATTTACTTTGTTTGGGGGCGTAGTTCAAAGTTCTTATCGTGGATTCATCAGATTCAACATTTAAGTTAGTGTTATAGCTTATGTTAGGGTTAGGCCCAGCGTCTAGACACCAAAAAAGGAAGTGAATGACTTTTGCGAGCGATGGGAACTTTTCCCTCTCTTTTCTGCTGTTTCCCCTGTTCCCTACAATCTAAGTTCGTGAGCCGGTGTGTGCGCGGCTTCTCCTATTATGAATCTTTTCTCAAAGGCTGCGCCTCTTATATCTGGACTATTGTTTTTGCATTGCTCTTTTTAGGCTATGGTAATCTTTTGCCTGTTTTGGAGGGGATTGGATATGGCCTGTGCCTTTGTGGAGGACTAGACCTATTTTCACCTTGAATTGCTCTTTATCTTAGAAGGATATCGCGACTGCGACTGTGTATAGCCGGAAATGTAAAACCCAACTTCACCCTTCCAAAAATTTCGAAACCAATAGTGTACGTGAACAATTACTCAAGTCAAGGTACAAACTCTCGTGTGAAGACCCTTTGATTGAACCCCGTTATGTTTTGTGTGAAGTGAAACCCATTGTTGCTGAAAACCTACAAAGGTGCACGCCGACGAACTAACGCGAAAAGGCTTCGAAACAATTATTTTTCCCTATAAATAAATATCAAATCGCTAACCAACTATTGAGCCGTAACAATTCATTATAGGTACAAATTTATGGAATCGTCGCGTCGTCGAGTATCCAGGTGATTATATGAACAGCTTCTAAAAGACTTTCCATGTTACGATTAAACAATCTCTATCAACTTCAGGGGAATACTGCAACAAATTAATTAGTTACGCGGAACCAACCCGGACGTCCCTCTAAGTGAAACTCCTCTCCATCACATTTGTCATTGATAATTGTCTTGTGCTCAATAATTCAATCAACATGGGAATTTAAATAACTGCATTTGCACGCTGAAACAAAGTCATTAGCTTCAAGGGGGGAAGGGAGGGGGTCGTTGTCCTAAACCGATTATCACTGACAATTGCGACTCTACGGAAGGGTCCGAGCCCTGGGTTCAACAAACGCGATTTTGGTTCTTTCCAGTTTCGCGATTCTCTAAACTCAGCAGCGCGTATTCAGAAGAGTCGCCCCAAAAGCTCCGTCGAAGTTCCAGCTCCAGCCCCTGGACTGCGGGTACTACGTAGTGAGAGGTCGAAGTCTAACCTCGTGTCAATCGTAGCTCTCTAGGATATCGCAAAATCTTAATGGTAGGCTGTCCGCCCACCCCACGAACCACTGGTCCTGCACTCCAAGGCGACCACCTGTCGGTTACCCACATCTCATCCAAAGGTACAGCTCAGCTGCACAGCTAAAGGGAGGCCAGAACTCATCCGAAGGGGTAAAGGCACATCACAACAGAGGACAGAACGCACCCGAAGGGGTAAAGCCACATCTGTGCAGAGGACAGAACGCACCCGAATGGGTAAACCACATATGTGCAGGGGACAGAACGCGCCTGAAACGGCAAAGTCACATCTACATAGTTAGCGATTATGAGAGTTGCACATTCCTAGTGAAAATTGACCCACAACATCCGCGCCGAGTTCGTCGTTGAATTTCAAAATAAAGAACAAAAACAAATGGTTTCTTGGGTAGGAAGTGGGAGCAGTTTTGATCTATTGGTTGTCGTAGCCTTTGGTGGATTTGGTCTCAGAACGACTCAAGCGCGAAATTATCTTGAATTTGAGAATTACAGCGAGTCGCCTTCTCGAAGGGTATAAAAGCCAGGCGGCTCAATATCCACCTAGCTGATTGAGCTTCATCCCTTACGCCTTATCTTAGCAATGAACCCAGCGTATTAGATTTGGGTTATCACCTAGAGGTTCTGTGTTCACAGATTTCTACTCTACACACCAAATGGCGCTCAACGTGGGGTCGACATTGTGATCATGTTCTGATAGACTTTATCGTTGAATTTCAAAACAGAAAAAAGGTTCTTTGCGTCCAAAGTAGAAGCGGTTGTTGATCTATAGGTTGCTGTGAACTTCTGTGTGTAGTCTTCATTAGATTTTCACGTTCAGCGTTCAGCTCCAGCGAGTTTTTTTCATATTTGAGACCTATGGCGAGTCTCATTCTCGAAAAGCTTGAGAGCCAGACGTGACAATATCCACTCAGCCGCTTAGGCTTTATTCATTACGCCTCATATTATTGTATGAACCCAGCATTAGATTAGGGGTATTACCTTGAGGTTGTGTACTCACTTACAGATTCCCACTTGCCTTTGTGTACGCGCATAGGTACATGGGAATTTTGCTTGGGTATAGGTTGATCTGACAGAAACTAGGAACTCACCTGGAACAAAGAACAAATTGTTAGTACATTCAACAAAACAATGAAGAAGTGGATTAAAACAATACTTGAAGAAAAAAACAGCGGATTGGGTGGAAGTTTCCAGAATTGAAAAATATAGATAATGAATTGTTAGGGCTCAATTAGTGAAATTAACTGTCTTTTGATATTTATTTGTAGAGAACAATGTTTGTTTCGAAGCGTTGAAGCCACTATGTGCGGTTTATCTGAATGTTTTTTGATACATATTGTCAAATGAAGGGTTTTGTAGGGCCGATGGCCTACCCTCCAGGATTGCCCAAACAGGCATTTACTTCTTATTGCAAGCCAGGTGGAGGGTTGCAGGAGACCACAGCGATGTTTCAATGCGTTATATTTCGAGACTTTGAGAGATAACTCCAGTACAGTACAGTACTCCAGTACCAAATTGGGATTTGGTTACTCGCACATTTCAACACAAAATGATAATTATTATAACAATCTCATCCCGCCAGGCATAGGCGAGGGCCGCAACTGCAATAAATGATTGAGTGAACTCCGTTAATCTCTGAGTTATTTTATAATACTTGTTCAATCGTCATTCGGTCACATGGGTCGTGCACTGACTTCTAAATCCGCCGATGACGCACGGAAAAATCTAGAATCGTTTCAGTTCACCTCACCATACCGGAATCCTTGATCGTTGCAGTAGCCTAAACGGCACAAAACATCAACAATTACCAATTTTGCCAATAAAATGTTTAGGTTATACTTGCACAGTTTGCTCCGACATATGCACCGCCACTGGAGTTTATAATAACGCAACGGGCGGTTGGTGGAGATGAAATATGGGCAGCGGGCACGCAGCCACCGCCTCCAGTTGCGCCGTTAAAAATGTAGATTTACAGTCGGTGCGGTTTAGGAATTAATTAATGAGGAAAAGTGGCCGGGATTTTTATCCTCTCCAGCACCTCCGGGCAGCGGGCACGCCGCGCCAGTGCGAAAGAAACGAAGATGAATTTGCATCTTTCGCGGAACTCGACTCGAGTTTTATACGATTCGCCACCGCACTCCTCAGGCCCGTTCTTTACTCACCGCTGGATGTTGCTTTTCTACGGTGGCGTGTTTTCAAGGAATATTCATTAGGTCTAGTAAGTAGTTCGTAAACGTATAATTCATAGAAGCTAGGCTAGCGCTGGAAATTTAAATTATATTCAGGTGGGGTTTTCTTCTGCCCAGTTCGAGTGGCTGCTTTGTGCAAACAAAATTTTAGTTATGGCTATACTTTGAGCACACAGCGGCAACCACAACAAGAATTTGCATTTTCATCGAAACAGCCTCTGAAAGCTTTACAATAATAACGAACTTGTGGGAATTCGAGTGTATGCGCGGAACGAGTTTTTTCGATTGCTCGTGTAGGTATAATGCCCTGGAACTTGAGCAATATCTTCCATAGTTTTCAAATTACGAATAGAAAATACATTTCTAGCATAAAACCGGTTTACCTACTCATAAAATGTTCATGGATTCTGAAATAATGTTGATCATCACTTTTATAGTTCTATTGCGACGTTCGACCATGGCAGCGCAGCAAAACCAAAAACTGAATGAAGTTGAGTAACTAATCTGTAAGAGCTAGAAATATCACGGGGACATTCTGTCTGAGACGTGAGGCTTGTCTGGATCCATCTCAGATCTATACAATCACCAGAATTTCCTAAATTATCAAGTCTTACGAAATCCTTGAGAAAATTATCAACGATTTTCAAGATTTTCAAAACCTAAAGCAAATAGATCTCTACTATTTGACTCTACTGCATATTATATTGTCAAGAACGGGTTGAAGTATAATTGTAACTCGGATGCATAGGGTTAAGCGTAAAATATCTAACAGACGATGCATTTTGATGAAGGCAGGAAAAACCAGCCAATTATAGTTTCAGCTCAGTCCACAAGAAAATAGCGCGAAACCCACCAGGCCATTCAAAAAGTCTCTCACCAGAGGAGCAAAAAAAGAGAGGAAACAACGGCACAATTGCGATGAGAAGAAGCACGAATGCGTAGGTCCGTACCGTCCGATAGAAGAGAGAGACGCCGTCTACAACCGCTGTGGAACAGAAGAGGAAATCCGATCCCTTATTTGACCAAACAGGTAAAGGAGCAAACTGCGCTAGGCAAAAGGAGCGCGGTTCCAGCTCGGACAGGCAGAGAAGCGCAGCTCCAACTCAGCGGTTTTGCTCTTCGGATTTTCCCATGCGGCGTCGGCGGGTTCACAAGTCAATGCACGGCCCCATGTGACCGAGTCAATTAATCACCAATTGTAGTTGCGGCCCTCGAACTCTGCCCGACGGGATGAGATTGTGAAATGCTATCACGAGCTTAAATTTGGAAAACACGTACTGGCTCAATTGGTACTTTGATCCAATCAGGCTCTGTGAATAGAAGTAAAACCTGGCTGGAATAAGACCACAAATACAGGCAGAGAGGTTTTTAGAAATACGATAAGGGGCGATAAGTTTTTTCCGTAAAGAAAGAACATTCATTCTGAGGCGAGATTTCACGTCGAAAACGGTGCCGCGTGCCCACTTGGGATATTCCAATGAAATCGACCGAAATTATCATACATTTCCGCAGTTTCATCGATTACGTGTAGGTACATGCAGTATAGTACGAATACCGTAAAAAATTATGACTGTTGGAAATTGACTCACGAATCGAATGGTAGGCTAGATTTTTCGAATATCCGTTTGCTAAAAATGCTCATTGATTTTAGGCCATCAGAATCCTCTGTGTATAGTCTGTGTACGTGAACTAGATCCGTTTAGATCCATAGCATTTGTACATACCTATATATGCGCCGAGTGCATTTGGGAAATACACTTGTGGTGTCGACAAAAACCCCATGAATATATCTGTAGCCGCTATGCTCGAAACGTAAAATTCGTATACCATCACCATCGTTGATACGATTTGAACAAGACAAGGACACTCTCTCACCGTCGCTGAACGGGTCTTCCATGATCAAGTTGGCAAAACTATTGACGTACGTTGGCAAGAAATCCGACCGCTTTTGTGGACTGCATGGTTGTAAAAATTTTTAGAGAGTAAATCTACGTTTATCCTTTTTTTACCTTTGTTGGGTGATATAATCCCCATCATAATTACACTATCGTCGTATACATTATAATTTATCGCTGTGTTTTATCTATCCAAATTATTTTCGTCGCGTGAATTATCGCTGTGTTGTATCTTGTATCTATCTAAATTATTATCGTCGTGTGAATCATCGCTGTGTTGTATCTATCTAAATTTTGCGTTGTAAAAACGAAAGTTCGAACTCGCGTTTCCAGTAGCTTGATCCGTAATAACCTTTGTCAACTAAATTGGCATTAATCGACTTCCACAGAATATATCACGTATCATTCGCACTCACTATAAATTTGTCTCCGAAACTTTCATTCATCTAAAGACGGCCGATCGCCGCTATATTTGATTTCTAATATAATCAACGAACTTGGAATAAATCGTACATAGCTATCATATTATCTTAATTAAACTTGTGAATATTATTCTGTGATTGTGTTCTTTATCTGTGTGTGTGATCGTCCTCCATATGCGAAAACTTTCAACAAGGCAAATTCCTATAATAATTCTCGTGTAGTGACCTGCGACACCTTCGCGAGTTTACTAGAGGCAATAAACTATTGCAGGTGGCGCCCTTAAAAATATTTCGTGTTGTTTGAACTGTCGGGAATAGCTAAAAGGTTAACCCACCCCAATCTCCTTCTGAGATACGGGTCACTTTGGGCCAACGAATTTCTGTGTGAGATTCGCTGTATAATAAATTGACGCCTTGAACGTGTGACAGGATAAACTAACGTTTGTACGAACCTTAGCTTTTCTCTTCTGTTGTGAAATCTTTGCTGTTGAGCTTTATCTGTTTTCGAGGAGGTGAGATCCGCAGATATCAAAACGGGCGTGGCTGTATCACAAAACGTGCACCCTTTCACATTCACGGAGGATTTTGATAAGCTTAAAATTTTAATGACGGCTATTCAAAATAGAATAGAAAATTCCCAGAGTACCAATTGTAAATTCAAATGAATGAGCACCGAAGTCAGGCATGGACTTGAGAGAATAAAGCGTTGCAAACCTTCTCCAGAGGAAGATAAAAAAATTTGTAATGACGCAAGAGTGACATTGACAATGCATTACGCTGACGCACTTGAAGCTATGAAAAAAACCGAACAATCATAAAACTCAACGATCCTAGACTTATCCTTAATTCAAAACGCTAACAGCAGTACTTTACTAAACAACCCCAACAACTCCGCACATGAGGTCGATTCAGACGACGTGTCGTCATCCGATTCAGACGCAAATGAAAACAACAATTAGTCACGGAAGAACTACTCAAACGAACACGCCGAAAGATTAGATTGAACTAGTGCCTGTGAGGGATTGGAATTTGACATTTTCGGGAGACAGCGACAAGATGTCGTTGAATTTATTTCTAGCGCGAGCCGAAGAATTGAGAGTATTGCGTAACATTCTGAAATCTTAGCTATTTACGTCGGCTATGGAATTGTTTCAAGGCAGAGCTTTAATATGGTACCGCGCAAACCAAAAACAGGTATTGGATTGGTCAAGTTCGGTCACGGCTTTGAAAGAAGAATTTCCGAGGGGTGAACCACTGATAAAATTTGTGTACACCAATTTTCAATTATTTTCAAAGATTTCCAAAGATTTCCAATGATTTCCAATGATTTCCAAATGATTTTTTATGATTTCTAACTACATGATTTCAAATGATTTCTACATGATTTTCAAATGGTTTCCAATGATTTCCAATGATTTTCATGGCGGTGTGCACCAGATTTGCAAGGTGGTTATATCCCTCGAGAGTTTCTACCGCGAGGTACCTTCGCGATACCTTTCCTAGCTTTGATGGATTCGGGCGCGACCAGGACAATCGTAGGACATCAAGGATGGGACAAACTAAAACGCTGCGAAATCGTAAATTTGGACACATGTTAAGCTAACACCGAGAATAGCTAACGGAAGTAAATGTGAATGCATAAGAATAATCCGGGTACTTATCAATGTACAAGATCGAGAAAAGATATTTAAAATGTTATATCTTTTGATGAGGTTTTCCATAATGTATGTGAAGTCTTTGTAAATTATTGTAGAAAATTAAATTTTGTCTCTTCACTTGTATAATATTTTATCCTGCTCGACGCGTTTCGAGACTCTTATATATAGTTTTTATTAAAACATCTTCTCAACACATTGAGCTGCTGAATAACAAAGAATACAATAGATACAAATAGGTAAATAAACATAAAAAAGTTAAAGAATTAACGTGCATAAAAACTTAATTAAGTATAGATATCATGTATAAACTATAAACTAAGATATTTTATATAAATGGTGTCGCAACATATGTATAGATTTTTCAAGTGTTATCGATGCTACAGATTTGCAAAATTTAGATGGAGAAATTCCAAACTTTGTACAAAATTCTCGAAATATTGAGGTTATAGTTCCGCGAGCTCCAACCATCAGTCCCAAAACTGTTATATCTTTGAGGCCATAAAGTTCTCTGAAAAACGGAATAGTTGGTTCATATATTTTTTGTTTTTCAATATGAACCTCTGTTGGTTGTTCCTCGCTCATTTCAAATCGAATAGTTGGATCTATTATCCAGCCAATTTTTTTGTTGTTGTTTATGGCCAGGATGTCTACCCTCCTGATGCTGCCGACTCTGCGGAGCATACTACCTCTTCAAAAACTGTAAGACCTTTCTCTCTCAAAGCATCAGCAATCATCGTTCTAATGGTATGGTGACGTTGGTTCCGCAAGAGCTCACCAAATGGGCAGGATCCAAGGACATGTGGCAGGGTTTCAATTTTGAATTTCTCAGTGTTAGAACAATGCCTACACTGGGTGCCGTCCTTGGACCTACCAGGGATAGCTCTTACGGGAGCAACGTCACCAACCATCTTGATAGCATCTTTGACCTCTGAGAGAGAAAGACCAATTTTCCTATCGATGATGTTGTTAGCTTGTGGGTATTGTTTAAAAAGCGCTACACCTCGCCCTTTATACGGCAAAGTAGCCCATTTCTTGAATTCTTGTTCTCGAAGAAATGTCCGTAGAACTTTCACTGGTGACTTGAGAAGTTGTTCGTCTGTGATTTCCAGTTTCAACAGACACATCTTTTTTTCGTACAGTAGTGGTCGTGTTTGTGAAATGATAGTGGCACTGCAGTTTTCCAGTCGACAGCAGATGTTAAAGTGTTGTAAATATGATTCCCAGCTGGCTCTGAATAATTGGAGTCCTTTGTAGCTCCTGGGTGAATATATCATACTATTCGGTAAATCATGTGGCAAATCGAGAATTTGTTTCAATGCACTTCTGATAATTTTGTCGATGTCGTTTAGAAATTCGTTTCGAAGTTTGAGCAAAGGGGTTGTTTGGAACATGTAAGTTAACGTAGGCCAGATGTAGTTATTCAAAATTGTGATTTTCTGCTCATCTTTTAGATGTGGATGACACACTACAATGTCCAGTTTTGTCCCCAGTTTCTTGATTATTTCATTTGTGTTAATTTTGATCTCATCGTTGAAATTTACGCCCAAATATTTAATCGTCTCACCATTGCCGATTGATTTTATTTTATCTCCGTTGATGGTTATTTCTTCTGAAACTAATTTTCCTCTTACCACGTTTATAATCTTTGTCTTGTTTATGTTAAGATTTAATCCAAGTTCTTGGAAGAGGTGGAATGTTGTTTGATAAAGGCTCAACGCTGCCTCTTTTGACTTTCCAATTAAAACGGTATCGTCGGCAAACCCCAACACACTAACAGGTGGTATATCATTTTTGATTTTGAAACCCAACTCGACCGAAACTGACTCTTCAGATAGTTCATCCAAGATGTGATCTACGCAGGCATTATATAAACCAGGTGAAAAAGGTGATCCTTGCATCAAACCTCGATTCAGCATAATTTTCTTCGTTTTCCCTTTTGTGGTTTCTATTTGGGTTGTATTATTTTTTTGTAGAGTGAACAGCAACTGACGTAGTTTTGTTGGTATTGGTGATGATTCAAGTGTTTTTTGAAGGTGTAGGTGGCCGATACTGTCATAGGCTTTCTCAATATCTAGGTACATAATGCAACAGTCTCTTTTTTCTTTTTTTGAGGTCTGCAAGATTGAATTGATTATTGACGTGTTGATGTGAGTTCCCGGTGTATTAACAAAGCCTCTTTGGTTATGATTAAATGAGATGTACTTCTTTAATCTTTTGTCGAGCACCTTTTCAAGAATTCTCCGTAACACAGAGCATATCGTAATAGGCCGCCAATTGTTTGCTTTGGATTGATCACCGCCTTTATCTATGAGAACAGTCCTAGCTTCGTGAAGACAGTTTGGTACGAAACCAGTTCTAGAGATGAAAGAAGCGATGTCAGTTAAAATTTCAGCTGTTTTCCCACATTTTAGAACTCGCATCAGTATCCTGTCTGGACCAGGTGCTGTGTCTACACGAATCGACTTAATTGCTGTCACGATTTCCTCTTGACTGATGTTAGCTTCATAGTTGGCATTTATGTCATCGTCACCGGTATCCAATTTTGGATGGTATTCTTGGCGAATGCAGTTGTTGGAGTTTGTGAATCGAGCCGTGAATTCTTGTGTTATTTCCTCTACGCTCAGTGTGCATCCTCTTTTATCTCCGTCTAGAACTCGTCGTACTGCCTTCTGCCTTCGGTTATAAAAATCATATTGCAACAAATCATATTCAAACTTTTCCTTCCGTTTCCTGCGATCCGCCTTGGTATTCCTCTCGGGGTTAGTGTGGCTTTTATATTTTGAATTTTGCGATACCATTTTCCTCTTCTTCCGAGCTTCGAAAAATCGTTTTGCTGGATGTTTTGGTCCCGGAAGTGTATGAATAGCAGAGGACAGAAATCTGGTGAATCTTCCCACTTCTGAGTTGAATGTTTCTTCGGTGTTAGTCTTGCGGAAGATAGGTATCCATTTTTCAAGCTCTTCGTTAAAGGTTTGTATCAATTTACTACTGGATCTTCTTCTTCCGTTTCTTCTGGGCATATTGCTTCCTTCATGTTTGTTGGGTGATACTTGTCAATGATGCTGTTTCGGTAAAGAACTGGATGGGCTTTAGAAACATGCATTGTCAATCCCCTCGTATTCTTGAAAGCTCTCCCGCAACTTTTGCATTTTATGTTTGAGTCGCTAGTTATTGTTTCACTGGAGGTGGGATCCAAACTAATATTATTTGATTCATCTTGTGTGCTCTTGTGCATTCTGGAACAGTGAATTTTGAGCCCGGATTCATTTTTGAAGGATCTGCCACATTTCACGCAGTCACTGGTCGGTTCACTGCCCGAGACTGAGGTTTCTGTTTCCTTGGATGGTCCAGCTTCTTCTGCATCTATTTTTGTTATCCTCCAAGATCCTACCCTTTCAGAAAATTTGCCACTAGAAGGATATTTTTCGGGTAAATATTCATCGTCTGATGACAGTGACATGACAAAAAGTCTAACTAACTATATAACTAGTTTTATTTTCAAGAGCAAGTAAATGGTAAATTAGTATAAAATGTAAAAAGTCATGAGTAAATGTCAGAATTTGAAATATCTGACAAAATTATGATAACATTTTTTTTTCCCCGTCCTTATCGGCTTTTTATCGCCATAGGAGTTTGCCCGTTTATTCATCAAGTTTACAAATCCAGAAAAGTGCAAATTTCGGACAACACAACACCCAGACTTTTCACCGGGAATCGAGCCCGGGACTTCCGCGTCGTAGGCGGCCACTCGACCGCCTGCGCCATGGGGCCGTCTTATGATAACAATTAAATAACGATAGAGACATGGCTGGTGATTTGTGAAGGTATTTATTGTGGATAATTTCGATTACTTGATGGAAACAAAAAAGGGAGTAGAATCGATCAATTGAAATGTATTTGTCCACTTAAACATAAATTTGGATTGCTTTTACTTAATTTAATTTTAAACTCCTCAAGATAATTACATAACATTATGTCTGATGTGGTATGTAGAATAGATTTAAAATTTTGATTACTAAATGAATTGCAAAAAGAAATATGAGAAGCAAATGCAGACTGATCTAAAGTGTATTGAGAGCTCGCATGTGTTCTTTGATTCTCACGTTAAAATTTCTGTATGTTGTGCCGATATAAGATTTACCACAGTCACATGTTAGTTTATAAACGCCACTTTGTTCGAAAATAGGAATAATAGATTTGTTTTTCACCAAGGAAGATTTCAAGGGATGAGGTACTGGAAAATATATCGTTAAATTTTGAGATTTGAAAATTATTGATATTTTTTCTGATATTTTAGGAAAATATGATAACTATATGTAAGTTTTCTGAAAGTTGTTATTTTGATTTGAATTTAGTGTAGTAACTCGTGAAAGATGGAATTTTGAAAGTTTTTTATGGTATAATGAATTTATTAATTTTATGGGAAAATGATTATTTACTGCTATTTGTTTTATTAGACTTAGGTTGAAGTCGGAACTATTTAAAGGGGTGATGAATAAACGATGAAAACTTGAATGAAAAAATGCAAGTTTGTGGGAAAAAGGGTGTGCTGAATGGTATGGAATGATAGAATCGGTGAAAGTTGGTTTGTGATATATTGAAAAAGAAAATTCATTATTTATTGAACTAATGTAATTGTCTTAATAAGAAATTTTGTTATGTTCGCTAAATTCTACCGTGAATTTTATATTTGGATGTATATTGTTCAAAAAATTGAGGAAATCGACGACATCTTCTTTTGAACCATAAACAAAACTTAAATATCATCCACGTAACGCTACCAGTTTTAAATATGTTTTGCAACAAGAAAGTTTTTTGAAATTATTGCTTATCTTATATATATTATTGCTCGCTTATCTGCAGAGGAACATTCCACACTCCGCTCTGAAGATTTTTAACAGACTACCTCCTCCACTCAAAAAATTACCAATAGCGCGAATCAAAAGCTTGCTGAAAAGGTTTCTCTTCAAGAAATCCTACTATTCAATGCAGGAATTCATTGATGACACGGAGGTCGATCAAATCATGGATCAGGGGTACTGGTACTAATGTTCACCACGCATGAATTTATCTGTGATATTCACTCGGATATTCGAGAACTGAGATTTTTAGCTGTACATACTTGATTTTTATCTGTACATTGTTGTCATGAATTGTCTTTGTCCACCTATTCTATTTATTTATTTGTTTATTTATCATTCAATTGTTTGTGATTGTGTTATGTTGTGAATACATTGTATATATGCATGCTGTACCCACTCGTGCCCACGCTTTACGTTGACAGTTCTACAACCTGTAAATGGTTTTATGGAAGACAATAAATGTATCTCTATCTATCTATTTATCTATTTCGAGTTCAAGATTGTTGAGAAAAACTTCTGCAAGGAAAGGAGAAAGTAGTGAACCCATTCCAAGTCCTGTTTTCTGTTTGTAAATTTTGTCATCGAATGTGAAAAAGTTTTGACTGACTGAGCATTTAAGAAGAGAAAAAATACTTTGTGTAAAATTGTCTGGTGAGGAAGATTGAAATAGAAGATCTCTTATCATATCAAGGCATTCTGAAATAGGAACTGAAGGAAATAAATTGGTTACATCAAATGAGATCAAAATTGAATTTGGTGTTGGAGTAATATTTTTCATTTTGTTTATAAGTTCTGTAGAATTTTTACTCTACTACATCAGAAACTACAGGTCTGATGGGAGGTTTGTGAATTTTTGGTAGAGAATAAAGTCGAGGTATTTTTGGGTTTGATAAAATGAGGGATGATGGTGATTTGTTGAAGTGTTTTAATAGCTCTGAATTTCTTTGATGGTATTTTAAAAAGATGTGATGGATTTGTTTATTGGATTCTTATTCATAATTTCAAAATCAGGTGAATTCAAAATTTGCTTCTCATATTTCTTTTTGCAATTCATTCAGTAACCAAAATTTTAAATCTATTCTACATATCACATCAGACAAAATGTTATGTAATTATCTTGAGGAGTTAGAAATTAGAAAATTAAGTGAAAGCAATCCAAATTTATGTTTAAATGAACAAATACATTTCAATTAATCGATTTTACTCTCTTTTTTGTTTCCATCAAGTAGTCGAAATTATCCACAATAAATACGTTTACAAATTACCAGCCATGTCTCCATCGTCATTTAATTGTTATCATAATTTTGTCAGATATTTCAAATTCGGACATTTACTTATGACTTTTTACATTTTTTCTAATTTACCATTTACTTGCTCTTGAAAATGAAACTATAAATAAGAGTTTCGAAACGCGTCGAGCAGAATAAAATATTATACAAGTGAAGAGACAAAATTTAATTTTCTACAATAATTTAAAATGTTATTTGTTTCCGACGTTCCACACTCAATAATTTTTGGGGTAGATTTTTGGACGAGAATGGGCATAGTGCCGAATAATTTGTGTACAGGAAATTGGTCATTCTGTGCCGAAGAAAAATGTAAAACCGCTGAAGCTATTGTCTCCGGTGAAAATTTATCGGATAACGAAAAGACTAGTTTGCAAAATGTTATTAAGAACCATTTTTCGAAATACAATAAAACTCTCGGGCGTACTTATCTCGTGGAACATCAAATCAAAACGAAATCCGAGCCAATCAAACAAAAGTATTACTCTGTATCGCCGGTGATAGGTACAAGAGTATATCAACGATAAAATTGACAATATGTTAGCCGATGATGTCATCGAACCGTCTAACAGTGGGTGGAGCTCACCGGTTGTGATGGTCCCGAAAAAAGATGAATCTTATAGATTTTGTGTAGATTTCAGGGCCTTGAATAAGGTGACCGAACGCAACGCGTACCCTTTGCCAAAAATGAACGGGATTCTCGATAGATTGCGCGATGCAAAATATCTAACGAGTCTCGATATTAGGTCCGCCTATTGGCAGATGTCGCTTTCTGAAAGCGCAAAAAAATATACAGCATGTAAAGTACCTCAGAGGGGACTTTTTCTGTTCAAAGTCTTACCATTTGGTCTGGAAATTCCGTCATTAATTCTCGTGTGGTGACCTGCGACATCTTCGCGAGTTCACTAGAGGCAATCAACTATTGCAGGTGGCGCCCCTAAAAATATCTCGCGTTGTTTGAATTGTCGAGAATAGCTAAAAGGTTAACCCACCCCAATCTCCTTCTGAGCTACGGGTCACTGTGGGCCAACGAACTCTTGTGTGAGATTCGCTGGTAATAATGCCCTACAAAACTCTTCATTTGACAATATTATATAGGTCATCAATCATCGTGTGGATTAGTTTTGATTACTCAAGTTGAATTGCCAAGAAACTAATAAGCAGTTGGGAATGTATGGATACGCCGCTGCAATGTCGTTGCACGGAACTCGCCCTATATAAATATTCAATACGCTCAATCCTCCGGGTTCACATCCGGTTAGCATTTCTCTCGCGACCGACGGGGCAAAACAATTAGCATCAAGTTTCCATCAAGCCGGTATTAGTAGTTGGCATCGGAGGAATTAAGCTGACAGATGCAATTTAACTTAGTTGCGAAACCTATGACAAGCACCCAGAGGGCAGCAGCTCTCACAACCCGGAGCTTAATCTTGCCAATTTCGAAAAGAAAAATATGCGAATAGAGACAAAGCGCGTCCCATCAGGCGCTGTTGGCGCGAACAACGAACCAAAACAAGACCGTAAATTAAATCGATCGCGGAACTTGTCTGAAGCACTAAATCGTCGTCCTGTTGAAATTTTACATCTCCACTTGCCGTGTGTAAACACCATTCGAGCATCCCGGCTATCGGCACCCGGTTAATTCGCATTTAATTCTCTGCAAGTGCTAAATCTTGCGCCAAGCAAAAAACTGGAACAGGAAACTCCGAAGCGGCAGAGGGCAGAAGACAAATTCTAAAGTTGGTGTTGCTACTGCTGCTTGCTGGGTTGATTTAGTGGGGCGGCAACTTTACGGAACAGTGGATTACACTGCGAATTATGGCCTACCAACCTACATTTAGGGCCTATTTAGAATACCAAGGAATGTTCTTATAGCTCCAAGCTTAGCAGCAAGTATTTTAATTCTGGTTCATTCAAATTTGAACCCGCGTTGGTGAAATGAAAAATAAATGTGCTGGCAGTGCCACAACTATACCACTCTACTACCACCCCGCAGTCCCAAGATGCATTTACATAGAGTATGTGTAAATATTTACGTTGCGCTTGCGTTTTTGGGTAAGTATGCACTGGATTCCATCTTACTCTTAGTACAGGTTTCCCGCTAAGTGCACTGCTGCAGCTCGATGGCAATATCATCCTGGAGACTCTCGCATCGCATCGCAACCAAAAGCCTTTGAGTCAAGAATCCCTTAAATGCGACCGCGCAATGTCGGATTAATTGGGTGTTCAATATTCAAAGCCCCATCGACTGCTGCTGCTGCTGCTGCTGCATATGGTTCGACACAGAGGGATACGGGAGGTGGATGCTGTATGCGCGTTTAATCTTCTCCCGACTAATTGTTTGCTGTTGCTTCATGTTATGGAATTTTGCACGTGGCGTGCACGCGAATGTTTGCCACAAGCTTACTGCATTCCTGAGGGGCTTAATCAACTTGTTCCAACCCTTGAAACAAACAATATTGACTTAAGAGCGAGAGCATGTCGCAAGAACAGTCTAAGAACGTCGGTGTTTTGCTACCAGCCTACAGCCATCAACTTCACTCTTGTTGGCAGTTTTTGATCAACAAGAATCTGTTCTATATTCAAGGTCCTGCTCAAAAAGTTTACGAAAAAAACCCCGAAATCTCAGGACGTCAATGTTCATTTTTTTGCTTTGTTTTACAAAGCCCTCAACCTCTCTTCTCTCTTCTAGTCCTTATTTTCTTGCTGGAGTTGCTGAGCTTCAGTTTTTTCTTTCTTGAAATTTCTTTTTCACCTAATGTATTCGGCTGCTTTTTCTCTCTCTTGTTCTCTATACTCTGGTTGTAGCCGCCGCAATTTCATGTATTCGGCTGTTTTCTCATTTTTGTTCTATACACTCTTGCTCTGACCTTTTGCCCTATATGTACTCGGCCGTTTTCTCTTTTTCTTGTCCTCCATACTCAAGTTTTCACCATTCCAACTTTTCATTCTCGGCGTTTTCTTCTCTCTCTTGTTCTCCAACAGAGGTCACTATAATCTAGTAGATGGAGTCCTTAGCGTGAAGAAAGTTGTCTGGAAACGGGGGGCGTAAACATGGGCGCTGAAGGAACCAGAAGGCAGGGGAGCGAAGTCCATAGTGAGTTACTATCCTATACTAGTAAGTACCAAACTGACAAGCCAAGTGTCACTAAATTTGAACGGAGGGGCTAGCCGGAGAACTTTTGGCCTGTGTTGGTGATTTTCTAATTTTGTTGATTTTGGATCAATATTGCCAAGTTTGGTGTCGTTTCTAACTATTATCCACATTTAGAACTCAACTAAGGGCTCCATATCTCGATTGGAGACAACTTTAAAGTAGTTTGATTAGTTTTATACAAAAAAAAACATGTTTTCAAATGTTCTGTTTTTCTTGAACTTCAGTCAAGTTATGTATCTTTGTCAAAGCTAATGCTGTCGAAATTCTTACGTAAATCATTCAGCTATAAGTGAGTGACATCTGAAAATGATGGGCTGTATGAGTCTCTCATTTCTACAAGATCTAAGGCCAGATTTGTTCGCAAGGCCGTTCGACTTTAATTTTCGACCGTTAACTCAGACACACTTGCTCCATATTTGGCATTATAACTTTTGTGTAGCTTCAGTTCCGCTTTTTATCATTGTGAATTCTAGATAGAGCATTTCTGCCACAAAAAAATGCGAAAACATAGCTTTCAGATTGGTGGTTTTACCAGAGAGTATTGGTTTTACTGCGGAAATTGGAAAATTCTTTAGTGAAAAATTCACCTTACACAGCCTTCGCATGAGAAAGAATTTCTGATTTCTGATTGATTTTCAACAAAATGCTCATCTATACATAATTTTCAAGTGTAAGGTACTCAAGCCTAATGACAAATGGAAGAATTTTGACCACACATTCCTTGGCCACAAATATAATAATCAAATCTGAAAGAAGTAAAAAAAAGGTAAATTTTCAAGCATAGCTTAGCCCTATATAGAATACTGCGAAGTCCAGAATTCACCCCAGATACTAATTTATTCAGAAACTGTAGGTACCTCTCTTGTCACTCTATCCAAACATCATCAGCACTTGCAACCCATTGGATGTTTCAGCTTTCAGTTTTTGCCTATTCGTAGATCTAGAATAAAGAAAATATACAGTTGAACATGGATTCCTAACCATTTTAGAGACTAATAAAAACTAGTTCTAATTTAAAGAAACGTAGTTAACAGACTTAATATTTGGAAGACTTGCTCAGAGCCTTGCCAAGAATCTTGTCAACACCCAACACTGACCTATAGTATCAACACCAGATCACTTTTTAGATTCAGGAAAATAAGTACATAGTATCCAACAGAAGTAGTATGTAGTCAAAAGAAAAATTTCAACAGTTGGTGAAGCCCTCGGTGAAGCCATTGGACTTATTCATCTATTTTGTGGTTGTTGAGGCAGAATTCTTTGCAATCATAGAGTTTCAGGCATTTCGTGCCAGCCCTTCTGCAAGAGCAAATTCGAGTCCTACCAGTTCGTTTTACAGCCGGAAGCTCCAATTTGGGAACACGATGTAGCGATGGGGTCTGAGGTGGTCAGGATTGGAGTCAAGTTTTGTTTTTGAGTGCTTTTCATCCGCATTGTTCCAATTCTGGAAGTTTGAGGAAAGGAAAGTAGGCGTTCTCTTAGAAAGAACAGACCTGGATAGTAAGATAACTACAGAGGATAATGATCAGTATTATGATTATCTTCAGAATGAAGATCTGAATGGCCTGATAATGGCTTTTCATTATGTGAAGCTGTATGGCATTGCTGGGTGAGAGGAAGTGACTCCAGTTCCTCTACAGTCCCAAACAAAAAATGTTCAAGCCTTTTTACCCACAGGTGTCCATGTCAGTCTTGAGCTGTAAGAAATAGGACTCATTGTGAGGTGATGATAAAGTCAATAATAGGGTCCTCTTGCGTGAAACATCTCTTCCTAAGCATGATGTCTGAGCACGAGACGGAAGGAGTTGAGTGACGTAAATCATGCGAGTGAAGTAATGGTCATTCCATGAGAGTAATGATGACCGATGGGCCGGTGGCAACCGATCATGGAGGTAGAAGATTGTCTATTAGATAATGCAACTGGTAGAAAATTTGTTGATTTTTCATCATTTCACTATAATTTTCATTCCACATCCACTCATAGTGCTCCATTCCATAGGTTGACCAGTGTATCTCAAATTTTGCTAGAAAATCTCGGCAACAAAATTGAATCCAGAATTCAAAGTTATGATAATTTTAAAAATTTCACAGCAGTCTGAAAATTGGAACATGAAGAAAAGTTGACCAACCAGTATCTACGCCATTGGATACTTTTTTCGAAGTTCTTCATCAAATCATGAACACGTAGCTAAGAACTATCTGTATGAAAATTGCGTTTAATCGGTAAAGCGGTCAAAAAAATACGGCAGAAAGCAATCCTTTCCGCCCGATTGGACGCCATCTGCAACTATCGTGGATAACCTACTTCCGGTCAATATTTCACCTTGATAACAGGCATTTTCAGATTCAAAAGAGTCTATTCAGTCTAGAAACACTTGTTACGAAAATGTTATATGAAATGCCTTTAGGAGGTAATTTTAGGCGTTTTTTCAAATTTTTGTACCAGTCTAAGAGCCAATTTTCAAATGCGGGAGCTCTCTTGCTCAACTCTGGGATCATCAGGAGAAGGTTTTGAGTTGTCCGTGGTTTAGGCCTGGAACTCTTGAGTATAATTTCCGAGATAATTTCTGATTAGTGACCAAATCCATCTCAAGTTACTAGAAGCCCTATTCGAGTCTCAGGAGGTTTGAATATCATGATCATTTCGATGTTGGTAGCAGTGTCGTATCTGGAGAAGTATTTGGCTCCCAGGAACCAAGAACCTAACATTTCTGTTCAGCAGGGACGCCAGTTGTTATATTATATGATCTGGAGTTCTTTTTGTTCTTCAAATGTCATAGGTTGGATAATGAGGGCATCATAGAGCTTTGGCTTTCAGGAGAATCTGGTGTAATTTGTGTTGCATGAAGAGGCCAAAGTTATCAAGGTCCAGTATGATTTGGCACTTTTCTGATTGAAGCGACCAAGGAACCCTCAGGAATCTTATGTATTTGGGTTTGACAGGACTACTGCAGCCACCAAAACTTTTTCCGCGGTCATTTTTTTCAAGGGATTTCCTTTCTGGGAACGTTTTGCTGGGAACGCTTCTTTTAGATACATTGTTGGATGCTTTTTTTTTGGCAAAAGCATGATTGTGTAGTGCTTTGCTCCGTGTTAGTGTTTTGTGCCCGAAAACCAGAAAGTCGTCTTTTTAGTTGTGCAGGAATTGCTTCGAGTATGAAAGTCCCAAAAACTTCCTGAAAGACAAGAAAATCCAATTTTTTTGGCGCAATCGATTTCATAAAATGGATAGGATGAATAATTTTAAGCCACACCCCAAGCCCATTAAACGCGTTTAATTATTAGGCGCGAAATTCGAGGAAGGCGCTACTGTCACAATAAATTAGAATTGTCACTGTCACTATGACTGTAACATGTATCGTGTCGCTACACTGATCGAACAATTCGAAAAATGCGCGTATGTTGTGTGAAAAATTGTCCGCACAAAGTCCAAGACATCATTTCCCCCAAATGTTGCATTCCACGGTTTTCCTGCCGACGAAAATAAGCGAAATAAATGGGTGGCCGCCACTGGGAGACACGATGCCGGCATCAGGAAGAATTTAAAGGCTAACGAAACAACTTCAGCTGTTTTGCAAGTTGTACTTGCAAGGCCAAAAAGGGGGCGTCCAAATCACCGTTCAAAGTGCTGGGAATGCTACCTCACTTTCCTATTTGGCGATTACTGTAACTTCACAACAAAACCTCAATATTTTGATTCAATCTTGGATGTCTCACGGGGCACTTCAGAGCGGAAGATTTCTATTCATCAGTGATTGATTGGTACAAAGAAGACACTGAAAACAAATGCTGTTCCGAACATTTTCTTGAGGAGCTTGTTCCTTTTCCTGGCTCATTCAGGTTATTCACAAGTACGTCTTCAAAATATCCTTCGGCACTATACCTCAACCCCTTATCACGCTGGTTCCCTGTCATTTTGATGCTTACACTTATAAACAAGTGAAGCGTTGTCGAGTCTGTAGGTTTGCATCGTGGCAAGACTTTTCTCCACATTTTGGTTATGCTCTACTGACAACCGATGACAAATTGTAACATATCGTTGTCAGGGGTAATGAGAAGTAGAAAGTCACTGACACTGACAGAGTTGCTACGGGAGAATGGGAGGCAAATCCCGCCAATGAGCGGAGATAGGAGGCAAAATGGGCGTGAAAAAGAAATAATTAGTCTATTGAGAAAATACTTGTCGAAAATTGCAGTAATTAGAGAGATGGAAAGCGCTAGAAGATCTTCCACATGAACCATGAAGCAGCCAAGCCACTGGAAGCTATCTGACCATGGTTTCAACGAAAGTTCTTTCCGAACAAGCCTGTCAAAGGGCTTTACAAATTAAAGAGCCAAATAAGTGATGAATAAATCAACTGTAAACGAACCACCAACCAATTATCTACTTGAAATATTCATTGTGAAACTGACGGCATAGGAATGTAATAATGAAACGACTGGTAATCACGAGGTCCTAATCAGTTCAGATGGTGCCGTGACCAGGATATGGGAGAAAGTAGAAGCGACTAAGTTGAACCATAAATTCAAAATCCAATTGGATCATTACAGGAAGAACGTCAGAAAGTTTTCTCGTGAAATGTGGCACCAAAGACATGACGGCAATGGTCAAGCATGAATCTTCCTGAAAGACCAGAATGTTTTTTTTTTGGCCCAAAAGATTCCATAACATCGACATATTATTCTAAAGAAATTCAGTGACAATTTGCTGTGCCGCCGACGGTTTGGTCGAGAAGCTGCAATTTTTGGAGATTACGTGAGCATGGCTGGTGGATACGCTTGGTGGCGGCGCTGTAAAAAAGCGACGGTTCCAAACTTAATCTATCCCAGTCGATACGACCAGCATGGGAGGCGAGGCGCAACACCCAGCAGCAACAACAACGCACAATACCTGATCCACAGCGCCGCATAGCGCCTACAGGCCCCGGCACAAACTATCAAAGCTTTCAGCGAAAGCACACAGCGAGTAGACTGTTCCGGACGATTTGGCCCGCACAATGGCTCCCCGTGTGAGCGAGATTAAAGCTCGGCGCTTCGATCCTCTCCCTTTTTATAAATAAATAAATTCATCCCATCGATTTCTCCATTATATACTCGTATAGCGACCGCGTCCCACCGCCTCACGCCCACCCACTCAACCCAGAGTGGGCGTCCCGCACAATTATCTCACCCGTACTGCACTTTCCTCCCCGATGTGCCATTTCTTTCGCCAATCATTTGGCGCACTTTTTTCCTTCCGTTCCCATATAAAATCCCGTGAGCTCCGATAATGAGCTGCAGTTCTTCTTGATGAAACACGAAAACTCCAGTTTGTATACCTTTACAACTTCAAATTGAGACGAAACACATTCAAATTGAGAATAAACACGTTCAAATTGGCACTAAAAATTTTTGCAACGATCAAACACATTCAAATTGGAAATAATCAATTTCAAATTGAGATTAGTCACTTTCAAATTAGAAATAATCAATTTCAAATTGGGAATCAATATTGTGGAATCACTTAAACACATTCAAATTGAGATCAAACAAAATCAAGTTGAGAATAATCACTTTCAAAATGAGAATAAATCCAGTTTATTAGGTCTAACAATAATTCAACAGAAAAGTTCCTTGTACCCTTGTCTCCTTGGTACATTTGTGTTCTTGGTATCCTATTTAGAACGCCCTTGTCTTCGTGATATAAATAAATTGAAGCTTGTTCCATCCATGTATATAATTGGAATGTTATCGCCTTGATAGTTCAAAAGCTGCTGAACATATTCGCGTCTTTTTATCTTGTTCTCTTCGCTGTTAGTTCCTCCGGTTCTCGTCGAATATCTTTCAAAGTGAACATAAGGAGGCCATCTATATAAATGTTTTCTCAAATATTCGATCGAGACCACCAAATGCTGGTCTTCTTCAAATTTTCTTTTTAATTCTTCCATGGTGAGGCTCGGATTCTCTTCAATATACCGAGTCATCAAAGCGTGGTGCTCTTCGCCGCTCTTTGTTCTTCGTTTTCCTCCACGTTGCAGTTGAATAGCGTCTTGAGTTTTCACCCATCGGTATGCCGTACTTTTTGTCACCCCCAGTGTATTGGCCAGTCCCCTCCAATATTCATTATCGTTGAAGACGACACAAATTTGATTCTTAATGATGTCGGCTTCGGCTTTCTTTATACCGGGTGATCATTTGAAAACTATCCGCCTGCAATAACTCCCGATTCCTAGTGAATATTTTTTCGAGCAAAAACAGGCCTTTACAACTTCAAATTGAGACGAATCACTTTCAAATTAAGAATAAACACATTCAAATTGGCACAAAAAAGGTTAAAATGATTAAACACAGTCCAATTGGGAATAATCAATTTCAAATTGATAATAATCACTTTCAAATTGGGAATTAACATATTCAAATTGGAACCAAAAAGTTTTGCAGCGCTTAAACGCATTCAAATTGGGCATAATAAATTTCAAATTGAGAATAAACAGCTTCAAATTGGGAAAATGAGTGGGCATTCTTGTAGAATAGGCTAACTCCATAATTTTTCAATATTGTTGTCAGAAAAAAAAAACGACAATAAACAACTCCTTGCAATAAACCTGTGCGATGCCTTATATAAAGAAAGCCGAAGCCGACAACATTAAGAATCAAATTTGTGTCGTCTTCAACGATAATGAATATTGGAGGGGACTGGCTAATACACTGGGGGTGACAAAAAGTACGGCATACCGATGGGTGAAAACTCAAGACGCTATTTAACTGCAACGTGGAGGAAAACGAAGAACCAAGATCGGCGAAGAGCACCACGTTTTGATGACTCGGTATATTGAAGACAACCCGAGACTCACCTTGGAAGAATTGAAAAGAAAATTTGAAGAAGACCAGCATTTGGTGGTCTCGACCGAATGTTTGAGAAAACATTTAGATGGCCTTATGTTCACTTTAAAAGATATTCGACGAGAACCGGAGGAACTAACAGCAAAGAGAACAAGATAAAAAGACGCGAATATGTTCAGCAGCTTTTGAACTATCAAGGCGATAACATCCCAATTATATACATGGATGGAACAAGCTTCAATTTATTTATATCACGAACCAAGGGCGTTCTAAAAAGGGTACCAAGAACACAAATGTACCAAGGAGACAAGGGTACAAAGAACTTTTTTGTTGAATTATTGTTTGACTTAATAAACTGGATCTATTCTCAATTTGAAATTGATTATTCTCATTTTGAAAGTGATTATTCTCAACCTGATTTTGTTTGATCTCAATTCGAATGTGTTTAAATGATTCCACAATATTGATTCCCAATTTGAAATTGAATATTTCTAATTTGAATGTGACTAATCTCAATTTGAAATTGATTATTTCCAATTTGAATGTGTTTAATCGTTGCAAAAATTTTTAGTGCCAATTTGAACGTGTTTATTTCCAATTCGAATGTGTTTCGTCCCAATTTGAAGTTGTAAAGGTATAGTTTAGCACCCCCAGTAAACGAGCTGGATCTTCCGTAGTGCTTTTTCTCTCCGCTGGAGCTCAGAAAAGGCATCTGCAGTGCTTCCCATCATCGTTTTTAAGCGCATCAGAGAGGTGTATTTCAAGGACATTCTGTTCTCACAGCAGGAGCTTTGCTCTGATTTAACGATCTTCCAGGCGTTAAGCGAGCGCGAGTCTTTCACAACGATTTAGTTACAAAGAGCTCGTGCATTTCGCGTCATGGTAATGGTGTGCTTTACTGCTACAAAAGTTCTTCGGTCTAGCCCATTTTCCAGCGCAGCACTTATCCCTGCAACTTTTGCAGAGTAATGAGATCTGTTATCAAAACGGAGAATCCTATGCAGGTATTGCGGAGCTTCGAATCAATTATCTGGATGTGAGTAACTCTGAGAAACCGGTATACGAACTGAAAATTCCATTGGGGAAGAATTTTCAATGGACAAGGAAAAAATGCTGTGGCTGAATTCTATACGCATTGTAGCAAACCGGGCTAGTCCAGCCCTGTGCCTTATATTTTACTTTTTAGTTTTCCGCTAACCTACCGCCTAAGGGTTAGTGTCGATGTGACTGTTGAATTAAACTGCTCGTCAAAAGTTAAGCATAGACCAAAATTTGCTCCAATTTCAAGCAAGGATTTCTTAGGGAAAAGATATCCGATTTGAAAAAAAATGTATGGTGCCTGGTAGAGCTTTTCTTCAGCAATAAGACGCTATGTCGACTTACGTCACCATTGACTTTGTCCACGATATACAGGATGCCAAGGGAAAGAGTGTCAAAAGTGTTAATTTTCAAAGTCGTGGAATTTTTTTAGAAACAATTCCAGATTTTTTTTCTCAAGAGTTTTAGAAAGCGGATATCAATATCTCGAAGCGGTTTTCGACGTTTGATCGTATTTTGTTTCTTTAAAAAGTCTTGATTTTTTTGTGAAACTTGGATTTTTTGATGCAGAATTTGCTAGGGCTGTGGCTTTTTCTTGAAAATTCATAGAAACGTACACAATTGCTGGATGGATTATATCATGAGATAGTTTGACCTCATGGGCTTCCAGAAGAGGTTATCCTCTGGACCTCTTCAGGAGAGATGCCCAATGAAGCATGCTGCGACATCACTTTGACACTTATTGAATCCAGCATTATTAAAAATGCAAGACTTGTAATCATACGTTGCATCAAAATCACCGTGGTTACCAATTAGTCCCATCATGGGTGATTTTGTTACTGCCCAAGTCACTGGAAATTTCCAGGAAGGATATCTCCTAGACGAGTAGAGATAGAGCCATAATTCTTCTTTTGATTTCAATCGGACACATTATTGGTCATTCAAGCATGATGTGCAAATTTTTCACGTTTATACTTTTTCAGTGGTGGGGGGTAATTTTGACGTTTGTCATGTCGAAACTTTTTTCTTATACATACTTGTCATTGTTGAAATGTCGACATCAATAAATACTGTCATTTTCAGCTGATCAATTCCAAGTTTGCATTCGGTGTTTTTCTTCCTCAAAGTCCAGATTTCCTGAGAAAACCATTGTTGGTCTTTTGTTTTCACTGCTGATGTTAAGTGGTAGATAACATTAAGGCTGACATTTCAATGATGACAAGTACAAAAAAAAGTTCTGACATGACAAACGTCACAGTTACCCCCCATCACTGGAATAGTATAAACGTGAAAAATTTGCACATCATGCTCGAATAGCCAATAATGTGTCCGATTGAAATCAAAAAAAAGAATTATGGCTCTATCTCTACTCGTCTAGGAGATACCACTTCTGGAAATTTCCAGTGACTTGGGCACTAACAAAATCACCCATGATGGGACTAATTGGTTACAATGGTAATTTTGATGCAACACATGGTTACAAGTCTTGCATTTTTATTTATGCTGGGTTCAATAAGTGTCACAGTGATGTCGCAGCATGCTTCATTGGGCATCTCCCCTGCCCTGTGCTGACTGAGCCAGTGGTGGCAGTTCACGTTACTACCCTTAGGATTAAGCACCCCCTATTCTGAACGACCATATAGGGTCATCGACCCACTATAGTTCCCCCAAGCAGAACATAAGGTACAGGAACTTGTCATACTTGTGATATTCCCCCTCTGTTTTGTTTGTAAGTAAATACCTGAAGTAAGTACGGTCGTTGACGTTCGTAGCGTTTGCCGATGGAAGAGACGCGCTGGCGTGCGTGCGACAGCCGCGGACAGAGAGAAGAGAATCAGCTGTGGTGAGGAACACGTGATTTTGAGTGCTCCGGTGTGCGTCGTTTTCACGTATTTAAGGTTAGTTTTTCACTGATCATTGTATCGAAATTTTGGCTTCCTCATCACATTATGTATTTTGATACACATTTTCCCCCACAATTATTGTACATAACACCAGATTCTTTGTCCTCTTTGTTCTCAACAGGCTTGCATAACACACAGTATTTCTCCTTCGAAATTGAAGTGCTGTACACAGGGTTGTCAGATATATATCAGGTGATATCTTTCACAATAAATATCACGATATATAGCATGATATTCATTGATTGATATTGTGGTGATCGGCCTAGCCTAAAAAAAATAGTTAAGTTGAGGATGAGAGGATAGCTGCATCTGGCGAAATTGAGAGAGTAGGGATGCCGGATGCAGGGCCGAGAAACGACGCCGAAAAAGGCACGCAAGGGATGGTTGGTGTGCGAATGTGACGCAGTGAAAACACCTTGCTTTGCGCTCCTGCTATTATTGTCATATTATTTGTTGATCAAGTTGTTTATGGTTTAGTGATTGTGAGTTTTGAGGGTGATCGATCGTTGAAGTCAAAAAGGCAAGTAATCACTGGTTTGATTAATTTGATCATTAATTGAGGTAGCAGGTGTTCAGAAATTTATTACATTCAAAATATTGTGAAATCAGAGTCGCATGTCAATCAACTGATGTACAAGTTTTATTATGAATGTTCAGCTGTTGGGACCCAAGAACAGTCGTAATGTCAGATTTAATCAAATTTCAAGAAGTAAATTACCTGGGCTTTTCCACCTGTAAAGGTGCTTCAAGTTGACGTGGCTTTTCTTCTCTATACGGTTAACCCTTCCAAGTATAAGCTTTAGTCGTTGCGTTAAAATTCTAAGTTCAGAAGAATTAGGAGTGAGAGTTAGACGCGAATAAGAAAGGGTTAAAGTCAGGTGCGGCATTGCAGAACGAACCAGCAAACTCCAAGTGATGTCCGGAGCCTACTAAACTGACGCTGTCTTCACAAAGAACCGGGTGAGATGTCACCATGAACTAAGGCTAAACCAAAGCAACAATTACCTGACCCAAAGGGTTAATCAACAGGCAGTTGGCGACAGGACAAAGTTAACCCGAATCGTCTGAAGAGATATTCGTGGCAATAAAGTTCTGGAACCTGGCTGCAACCATCGCGAAGCGGTAGAAAATAAGAGCGGAAAATTGAGGAAATTAGAAAATGCAAAGCGCGAGAAATCCCCCACACAAAATCTGACAAGTCAAGTCATTTGAAGCTACCTGATACATGATCTGAAATAAAGTTCTCTCCGAAAAGTCTATTGAAAGGACTCTACTAAACAAAGACCCGAAGGGTTAATTCATGCCCATCATACCTGTAAATAAACCATCAACTAATTTTCGAGATGAAACGGATGGTATCAAACTGACGACATTATGACAATAATTGGGAACCGATAAAACTAGGAATTATTGCCGTTATAAACATTCCAATTCAACTCTTTCGATTGATGACCCTTCAACAGGGGAACTCCATGAATCATGAATTTGCCATGCTGTTGAATATAATTAAAATTGTGTAAATTATGGCTGAAGGAGGCAATGATGTAGTCCAGAGAATAAATTGTAATTGTTACGAATCTAGTTTAATTAAGCGGTGAAATCAAGAATCAGACAATGAGATTCAGTAAAAGCAAAAGGCTTATGTTTGTTCAAATTTAACCCAATAAAATAAAGGCACGTGTGATTTGAATTGTTTGTTTCTATGTAGGAACTAGATTAATTTGGTCCTCTCGTAGGTAGAACCAAGGTTTGTCAACCAAAGAAAGAGGCGAACTAATTCACGGGAAACAAAGGGTTAAAACACACAACGTAGATGTGTTAAAAGGGGGGTGAGCGTTACAATATATATCGCTGTACTAGAATGATAGTAAGACAACTTGAAAAACATAGTTTCGAGTAATCGCCACTTGAACATTTCAGAAGAACGAAAAACACTCTTCTTCTCAAAATTTCGGAGATTTTTTAATTTTCCAGTTGTATTATATTGCTCCTGATAGACCTGTGAGGAATTCATTATGAAATCACATTTACTCTTTGAGAAAAAAATCAAAAAGTGAACATATCCTTGTATATCGCTAGAAATAATGGTTCTGTTGGAAGTTGTCCGTTTTTTCATGTAAGTTATCCTACTATTCGTCAGGAATTCGTGGAGTGATTTTGAATTTATCCCCCTTTTTTTTCAAGTTGTCCAAGTAAGCATATCCTGGTTCAACATATTTTTCATAGTTATCCTTAAGTATTGTATGACATGGAATAAGCCCAGTAGTTTTTGGCTGTCATCTGACAAATAAAAGTGTCACTATCAGAAATTGGAAAATCATTTGAAAGTCCTTGGAAAACTGTATTTTGAACAGTAGATAGTGTTTCGCTAACTGTCGTGTGTCAAGTATTGAAAAAAGTTCATTACTTTGTCATTCAATTATTCAAGATTTTTCATCAAACATTTTATTCTGTGAACCGATTTTCACGATTTCTTCAACTTTTGGCAGTCTTGGCCATAGCTATAACCAATATAGTCTGCCTCCGCATCTATCCATCGTTTTGGTTCAGTTTTACTCAATACAAACTGACCTGTGGATAACGAAATCATGGCAATGTACATTGGAGATAAGTTAAAATTATTAAGTTATTTCAAACAATTCACGGAACATTTCTGGTCAAATAGTGGGACAACTTAGAGAAAAGTAAGATATTTTACAAACGCATGAGGGTATGTTTGTGCAATAGTGAGTTAAAATGAAATATCTGAAGACTTTCATTGAATCAGTTGGTTTTTTGGTATAAGAGTGAGACATCTTTCACAGTAAAATACTGAGATAACATGAAAAACAAGGACAACTTGAAATTTCCAAATCAGATTTGTTGTAAAATTGGGACATGTTGAAATGTTTTCGTATTATACCAGAAGGCAAGATCAAATTCGATCTATTTCTCAGTAGAAGAAATAGAACATTTTGAGATGTCCGAGTATTAGACCAGAACTGTTTAAAAAACAGATAATTATAACAGTGAGATATTCATTTTTCATGTACTTCCATGATGATTCTGAGTAATTCGATTTTTTTACCAGGTAGAGAATAGCTTGGAGCTATAGATTTTGAAATAATCCGAAAATCAGAAATTTGAAGTTATCTTACTATCATTCTAGCACAGCGATATCATGATATATATCCGACAAAAATGTTGCGCAATGGAGTTTATTTCAAGCATTGTGATCTGCGAAATTGGGCTTTATGCTTTACGCATGCAGCACGTCTCTTTGTCTCGACTTGTTTTCCGTTCAGAATGAATTTGATTTCGATTGATTGTAGATATAAATAACATTGATGATATTATGATTGATTGTTGTTCATGAATCGATATATGTATCATCTAATTTTTGTCCAAGTAGTGTTTGTTCTAATTTTAGACTTGAACATCACCTGAAAATCAAAATTTTTACGAATATACGTAAAACGTATCGAATATAATCATAAATATCCGATATTATGATATTTTGATATTTATATAAATTTCATGATATTTTCCAACCCTGGCTTTACACTGCTTTGAATTCTGTATAATTTATCTACTCCCCAAATGATCTTAATGTTGATGGCAAAGACCGTAATCTAGTGGGTGTGCACTTGACGCACTCATGACGTGACCTCAGAATTGCGCTGTCACGCGTACTTCGAGGTTTCATTGATTGTTTTCTTTTCTACAAGTTACGTCACAAACAGTAAGACGACAAAAAGAAACTCAGCTGCGCCAAAATTAGCCGCTAAGTAGAGAACAGTACTTTTCATGCTTCATCCACATTTCATTGTTTATTGTCGGGTTTTACATGAAAGTAAAGGAAGGAAAAGAGACTTGTACGCCTCTCTACGACGGGGGGGGAGGTCTCCCCTACTTGTATGAATCTGCCTTGTTGAGTCTACTAACTTTTTATTATTTGAAGGGAATTAAGGAGTGACCTCCGTCATTTCATCATGACTCACTCACACTTGACTTTTGTTCAGATCGTTTGGGAAGAGATTTTTCAGCAATCAACCAGGCTAAACGCAGGGGTTTCTTTGACTTATTCTTCCCATGTGTGCCTGTCAGCGAATACGTCACTTTTCTTTTGCGATTAAATTGACAGTTTGACATGTTTCATAATTTCTTGCTTGTTTTGTTAATCTGATTTTGTGTTCATTTCATTGTTGTAAATTCCTGCATTGTCTAAATAATTTGTAATGATTTTTCTTGTTCCATTTGTTTTTGTGTTTAGTTGTTCTTCATCCATGTTGTGTCATTCCATCACTGTCAATTTCTTGTTGTGAGGTGTTTCGAGGAAAGAAACGAATTCATTTGAAACTTTGAAATTGATTTTCAATAAACATTCATTTTGCTTGCATTTCATTCGCGTTTCATTCAATAATCAAACCTCATCCCCAAGTACACATTCTCATCTCGAGTAAGAACTCACACAACGTAGGTAAAAGGTAAACTACGTGGGGAAGGGAAGGAACAACGACGATCACTGCCAACATCGAAAAAAAGGGATATACTACAGAAATGATGCGCCGTAACCAGGGTTACCCCACAGAAGTGGTGCCGTGACCTCGGATACAACACTTATCATCATACATACCTATTTTGTTGTGCTTAAATTGTTCAGTTTATATTTTTAATACGTAGCAAAAAGCTATTTTAATCAACCCCCAATCGCGGTAGGTTTTACAAATGGTGGCAGCGGTGAGATTTTTCCGTAGTTGATAAATTTTCATGTATTTCCATAAAGGGGTTAAGCACCCCTAGCCCTTGCTTGTTACAAATGGTGACTTGCGGTGAGATTTCTGTTCATGTTTTATACTTCATATTTTTAATACGTAGCAAAAAGCTATTTAAATTAACCCCCAACCCCAGAGGTTTTACAGTATGAAAGAAAAAGCTGACAAATTCATTTGTCAAAAATCGCCTCTTGCTGTCTTTTTCTGCCTTCGAGTACATGGGCTTCGCACCTACGATGTAGTGCAGGAGCTAGAGGTGCTATATTTTATATTCTAGTCCTCTTTCGATTCAATATACAATATGTTTGCCTTTGCTGCTGGTAAATTCAGAATCTCATCTCCTAGTCCTCTCTCTTCCTCTCTCGGTCTCTGCCATCTCCCACCACCGACCGCTTAGGTACCTATCCGAGCGTAGCAAACTAGAAAATTACAATTACGCCCTGAGGGAATATTCATATATGAATATGATATAACTCTTCTCTATCTACATATTCGCCCATTTATTATACACCAATGACGTGTACATGTGTTCCTGTTTGTAATCAATAATAAAGCACGTGCTTCGCTATGTGTCTCTGATGTTTATGTGTCAGGTGAGGGACTGCGAACACGGATGGCATCCTATAATATGCCCTTTCCCTGCTTCCTCATCCCCATATCAGTGGTATACCCACACCCACCTATCTACAAATTGCGGTTCCTGCATCACTACTTACCAGTAGGCAGTATTCCGTCCCAGTCAGCTCCGGCGCTCCATTTTCCATTGCGCAAATGGAAGCTCCTCGAGGAGCTCAAAGCGGCACGCCTCAAAGTTAATTAGACATATGGGAAATAGTGCAGGTGTATTTGCAAAGAGAAGTGTGAATGGAGTCTGAAAAGCGAGCTGAAAAGTGAGTGTTTGAGCTGTTGCGCAGCTTTCATCACCGTTTGCCCTCTGCAATTCAAGGGAAATTGTCCTTGTTATTAGAACGATTGCTAGCTTGCTAACGTATTGGGCTCTGTTTTGAGGTGGGTATATCAGAAACTTCATATCAGATGGCACACGACTGTTTAGGTAACAAACTAATTTTTCTATGAGGGTGTTTTGGTCCATATTGCGCACCATGTTTGTCGAAGCTGGTTTCAAAATGCAAAGTCGACGAAATGGGACCTGAGGACTCGCAATATGGACGCGAATTACCCTCAGTCGGTTGGGTAAACTCTATTGAAAAAAGGGTCCAATTTACTATTCGTATACCTTTTGGCACACCTGCTGATCTCATTCACAATCGCGACGTAAATTCAGTACCTAATGATACTTTTTGAGCTGATTGTGAGCTCTTGCATGGAGGGATGCGATAGCCGCAACCTATTTTTCTGGAAGTCCAGTAAAAGATGTTGGAGGAAACCCGAGGGGTTAACCACTGACGGAATTTTTGTACACCGATTTCCAATGATTTTCCAAAAAATTTCAAAGATGTTCAATGATTTTCAATGTTCTCCAATGATTTTCAAATGATTTCCGATGATTTCCATGGAAGTGTACACCAGATTTCCAAGGTGGTTTTACCCTCGAGAAAACTTGATACAATCAAATAGGTACCTTGTCTCTCAAGATCGCATGATCAGTTCAAAAAATTAAGTACTGAATTCACATGTGAATGAATATAATGTGCTTTCTATGTAGGACTTGAGTACTTACCAAACTCTTAGTCATCATAATGCCTGAACTAGAATGGTAGGCATTGAGTGTGTTCCACCGACTACCCAAAATGGAATTCAGAACCCAGGAGCTTGCTCATGAACATAATCAATTGCTAGCCAACATTTCACGAACAGAATGGGGCTGAATTTCCCCCAATATTCGGCTAAATCTATCCACCTGATTTTTCAAATTTCGCGGTTGTAGCGCCAGTGGCGCCATCTATAAACGAGCGCAGACACAACTCCAACAGGTGGGTGGGCGTGGCCGTTGGAATCCAATAAACAATCTAGTTACGTATCTCGCGTGATCCCTGTTTAGCAGGTAACAAAAAGGAGATTATGAGTCAGAGATCACGGGGTCCTGATCAGTTCAAATGGTGCCGTGACCAAGATATGGGAGACAGTAAAATCGATCAAGTTGAACCATAATTTCTATACAGGATATTAAAAATTGAATCAAACCACATCAAGAACGTAGTAGAAATTGCTTGTAGAATGTGGCACTAAGAACATGACGAAAATGGTCAAGCATAAAACTGCCTTCGAGAAGGTTAAAGCCGGAGGATAAATTCCTCCAACACATAAAAGAAGTACCCGGCAACAATTCAACAGTACTAGAAGGGAAAGAACAAAACGCAGGATTTCTTGCACAAAAGATACTCCGCCGCCCCCCCGAGCCGATACCGGGGTAACTTAGAATATTCCTCCAACCAACGAAGATCGGAAAAGTCGACCAGATGAAATATCACCGATCGCCATTAAGGAACATGAAAAATACACCTGAAATGCGGAATCGATCAAAAATTTACATTATGATTATGTCAAAGTCATCAATGGAAATCGACAACAACAGCGGCAACGAGAGAGGATAATGGTTTAAAAAAAACAAGAATTCCACCTTCCTCCTTGCTGCCCCAGCCTTATTCGTGATTTCAAGGATATGGCAACCGGACAACCTACTGTCCGGTATAGTGTCCGGTAGTCCAAGTATATAATTGACTCGTGTAAGCATGTAGTATGTCGTAAACATGAATAAAACTTATCTTATCTTATCTTACAACTCACAGCTCACACACAGTCAACGGAAAATTACCCAAGAAAATGAGAAAAACTTCGTGAAAATATCGGCATTTTACACTGAACATAACATTGAATACCAAACTCACAAAAACCCAAACAATGAACTCTGAAAGTGGTTATCGGAAGTGTACCACTATCACTCTCAATCCAAGAAATCGAAAACCACCTCCTTGACCTTGAGCTGCCGGTAACACCAGTTACAGAGCTTTGAAACTTTGTGTTTAGAGTGGAAGTGTTTTGTAATGGTACGCCCCCTCCTACCTCTATGACATTTTCACGTGTTCGGCCTCTGATCGTTGGAATTCTACGTTGTGCCCGTTTTTGTTCGCATCTTAACCCTTTGATCCGCTTTTGTTCATGAGGAGAACGACCCGAGGGGGAAGAAGGTGGAGTTCAAGGTGGACTTCAATGAAACACGCTCATTGCACAGAAAATTACATTTACTCAAAACAAATAAGTGCAAAGTGCAAAATCAGTCTTATATGGTTCTTTTCTCAAAACACCTAACATGTGACTGACAGAATGGACAAAATGTACAAGATGGACAAAATTAACAAATACGAACAAAATAATAGAACAATAAAAAAACAACACAACAAAATATGTCAAACTGTCAAGTCAAAGAAAATGGAGAATGACGGATTCGGAAAAGAGCACTCATGTGGAAGAACCCAGTCGAAGAAACCACTGAGTTAAGCTCAAAGAAGAAAACTCTCATGATGTGACAAATGAATAACAAAACTCACTGAGACTTTGCTCTCCCTACCGCAACGCAGCAAATAACGCAAAGTAACGCAACACAACGCAAAGTAACGCAAAGCAACGCAAAGTAACGCAAAGCAACGCAAAGCAACGCATAGCAACGCAACGCAAAGCAAAGGAACGCATAATACGCAAAACAAAAGGTCGCCACACTCACACAAACACACAAAAAACAACAACTGAAGACATGTTAGTAGACAGGACATAATAAACAAAACACTACAATATAACTACAAAATAATACTGAATGGCGGGGCGGTGGGCGTATCCCGTGTCCGAGGACACTGAAAGAGAACCTAACCCACAAAAGCTGACATTTGCCTCGTTACGCGAGTCGCAAGCGACTAAGTTGCAACCAATCAAACGTATCCGCTATTGCTGTCCCAGTCCATTCCCCGACAGGTGACATAAAAACATCTCATAACAAACAAAGCAAAATCAATTAACATGACACCCCAACAAAAGGTACCGTACAACCTGCTTGGACGGTAAGACCCAATGACACATGTACAAAACAAAACATTGAAAACAGTCAAGTTAGGTTGAGCGGAAGCGGGTGATGACACGAAATACGACTTTCACGGTATTCAAGAAAATATTAGTAACATAGGTACATCAAGGCTCGATCATACTCGCAAGCGCCATTCGCAAAATCTCAGGGGGTAATTCGAAGTAAACAAACAAAAAGGATAAATATTTGAGAACCGGAACAGACGGAGGGCTCTGAATATTGTCACAAAGATTATGACAGATCAAAGATACAGCACTGACATTAAAAAGGAGTTGACTACAAATCTGTACATAAAAATGACAACATAAAAATATCGCAGATAATGACGTTCAGCAAAAATTTGACACAAAATTACAGTCAAGTGCACACATGAAAAACAAATTCCGCATCCGTTCCTCGATTTCTTTCTAGGCTCTGCAGACGAACAGCCACCCTCATTTAAAGTAATAAAATCTCGTCGCTCGACCCATTTACAATCTTAGGACGGGCGACACTATGGTCGAAAGTCCCAAATGTGACCGTATCAAAGCTGCTCGACCATGGGTTAACACAAGTTCGCATTTTTGTGCCTGTTTCGTTAAAAGGGGAATTTTTAAAACTAAATATTTCTAGCTATGCAGCGCGCTGATTTAATATACATTTTTATATGGTAAAATAAGGCGAAATCCCACAGTTTGATGAAGTTTGATGAACATGAAGCGTGTTCCAAGTGAACATTCCGAAATCAAAGTAGAAGTTTTCTGTGTTTAAACTAAAAATTCCGTTGTCAAATTTGAAGTTTCAAGAATATAGTCAAAGTCCATCGTGTTCGAAGTCGTAGTTTGTCGAGTTCAAAGTTGAAATATGATTGAAGGCGGAATTTATAGTAAAAATCAAATTTTCGAGGTGAAAGTCAAGGTAAAAAGGTGGGACGTTTTGTGTAGTTCAAAGTCAACTTTTGTAGTTCAAGTCGACAAAAAGACGAGTCGAAGAAACGTCGAAGGCTTTCGTGTTAAAAGTGGGAATGTCGTGTCAACAGTCGAAATTTTTCGTGTTTAAAGTCAAAGTTTCTTGGGCTCTGAGTCAGAATTTCCAGCTGAAAATGTCAAAGTTTCTTGTGTTGAAAGTCGAAGTCTTTCGAGTTCGAGGTCGCATGTTCAAAGTCAAAATTTTGCGTTCAAAGTCAAACCTTACGAAAGTTTCAGAGTCTCAAGTAGAAGTCCATTGAACTTGAAGTTGAAATTTCCCGTTCGAAGTCAAAATTCTGCAGACCAAGTCCAAGTTTTCAAGTTTGAAGTGACAATTTCATACTGAAAGTCAAAATTTGAAGATCAGGGTCGAAATTTGAATATGAACGCCAAACTTTTGTGTGTTTAAGTCAAAGTGTGGCAAACCCGGCTGGTCCAGCCCTGTGCCTTATATTCCACTTTTTTAGGGTTACGCTAAACTACCGCCCAAGGGTTAGTATCTATGTGACTGTTGAATTATATTCTAAAATAGAGAAAGAGAAAGAGTTAATTTTGGTTTGGAAATAGGCCTGGTTTTAAATATTCATAATGACCGAAAAGTTGTGAATCATGTTGGGGAAGAAACTAGTGAAATGTCACGTCCGCTTGACTTATTTTCGAGATAATCTAGACTTATCGACCCGTAAGCAAAACAGCTCAAGTAGCCAGGTATCGGTTACGTATTTTCGGGAGAACAGTCCACCTCCCAAAAAGGTCAGCTCTGATTGGCCCACTGGACCACGAGATTATGAGATCAGACGAGTCTATAAGTAGAAGCTGAATAGAAGATAACTCGACTTTGGGACTTGCTTCGTGACTTGACTGGTGAACCGCGACTCGACGCGATTATTTCATTAATTATATATTTTGCAGTCAGTTAACTAAGAGTCACTTGATTTTGGCGCCTCGGATGGTGGCCGGCCTGAGGCGCCGCTTTGGCGTCCCACGGCCGTAAATTTCCAAAATTTTGAGTGGTCATAATTACACAATTTCATTGTTAGAAAACGCATGCGAGTAATCAATTGAATTCTGGCAGTATAGTACAAGGAAAACCGGACGCGCTCGAAGTGCATAGTGATTCATCGTAATCTCGACCGTCGCGCGTGCCAACGTCCATTAATAATTGAGTTCACGAAGATGCGCTACACGCGATGTTTCTCGTCAACGTAGAAACCAATCGTCCTAAAAATTTTACCCCTGTGTTTTACGCGGGTGTTACGCTGTTGGTACCCAGGGTTCCAGGGTGGAACGTAAGATTAATGTTCTCATTAGTGCAATGTCAACGTATAAGGTAGTACCGATCCAATTGAATATATCATGCATGCAAAGCAATCACGAATGAAAAATGAGTCATTCGTCAGATCCTCTGTAGCAACGCTTTCTCTCACCCTGTATCTCTCTCTCTCTCATACCCCCACTTACGTCATGTGCACGAGCCATGACAAATGAACGCCAAAATGGCGTCGTGACAGTTGTTGCATTACTCTCCTACGTCATCAAATGTCACAGCAACAGCTGAGTTTTGTTTCGTTTACTTAATTGTTATTATTGCCATGCGATAAAGTGGCTACTATTGTGAATACTTTCAATACTAGTCTGTGATAGTAAACCTATGCAATATTGTACTCAATAATTTTGCTTATTTGGATATAATTATAATGTTTGTTTTGAAAATCTCTTGTTTACCTGACCACCCTTCACACGGAACCAGGTAAAAAGCTGGAGGTTTCTACTTGATTCAAATGTCTCGTCTGCCGGACTCATCTAAACGCCTTCTCGAAGAGTTAAAGCCAAAAATAGATTAGCCACAATGCACGCTACCCCAACCTAAGCTGAAATTCTAAGATGTACCCAGATGGTCTGTTCCCCTTTCCCTATGGATCTGCCTCTCTATATGAAATAACTGAGTCAGTGGTGGCAGTTCACGTTACTATCCTTAGGATTGAGCACCCCCTATTCTGAACGACCATACAGGGTCATCGACCTGCTATAGTTTCCCCAAGCAGTACGTAAGGTACAGGAACTTGCAATACTGGTTACCATTTAATCATTCATACCTATTTTATTGTGTTAAATTGTTTAGTCATGTTTTATATTTCTCACCCGTGCAAGCAAGCCAGAAAGGCCCACTTGTTACAAACGACGATCAGCGCTGGGATTTTTTCTAGTGTTAAATCTTGATATATTCTTAATAAGTAGGTGAAGGGGCTAACTACCCCTTGGTGTTACAACTAATGACTTGCGGTGACATTTCTGTTCATGTTTTATACTTTATATTTTCAATATCTAGCAAAAAGCTAATCAAATTTTCCCTTTACCCCGGTTTTACAATTGGTGGCGTTTTCATATCATTTGATACCTTGGAAATGTCTTAGACTATTTCCATCGCGTCTTCAGTTTTCACCCATATTTTATTTAAATCAACATCCCCCATCCTTGGTGTCACCAAAGCTTTTTGTGTATGAGTCGTGATTCTCAGTTGAAGATGGTCGTAGTATGGTCGTATATTCAAAAACAAAGTTTCGCAATTTTAAAGTCTGAGCGTGTTCAATGGCAAAATTTCAGGATAAATGTCGAAGTTTTTCTGTGCTTGAAGTCAAATTTCGTATTTTAAGTCTAAATATTTAGATGGAAAATGAAGTTTTTTGTATTTAAAGTGTAAGTTTTTCGAGTTTCAATGCGAAATTTCAAGATAACGATCGTAGCTTCCCGTGTTCAGAGGCAGCATTTCAGAGGGAATCGTCTTGTGATGTTGAGCTGACAATAAATTGGTGAGAAAAAAAGACTCATTCAACACGACTAGGAGAGTGTTTTGCTCGAGGAAAACTAGATGAGTTCGAAATAAGATCTTGAATAAAGTATGGACATCTAGAGTCTTTCTACCGGTTTCGGATGCACTAAGCTCACAACTACCCAGATGAAGTTGTTGCATTGCAGTTGAAGTCGTCCAGAAGGATCCGTGGATGTGGGATTCCAGCCGAACGTTTATTTTTGTCTTGGTAATTCATCTCTTTGTTAGAGGATATATTGACATTGTTGCAAATGAAAACTTTCTTTTCAAGTCGTATTGTGAACGCGACAGCTTCCATGTCTCGGTCCAGTTCTACTTAATTCGATAACTTTTGAGCTGGTCACAGTTACAGAACGCAGCTTCAGTTTCCACGGGCGTCCAATCAAATTCAAGCCCGCAATCACATTTTAATCGCGTTGTTATTGGCCGAGATAGACGATTCGAACTGAGTAAAAAGCGCAAATTTACCAACTTTGCGCGTTATATTTAATACACAAAAGATGTAATCAAGCACAGTTGTTATGGTGCAGCCATGAAATTTGTTCACTAGTATAAAGTTTATTATGCGCACTTCGACTTTTACGATTCATTTCAAACGAGGATTATTCCACTATAAAGGTGTAGTAAAATTACTGCGACCTGATTCTCCGTTTTCGGCGCACGTGAGCTTTTCACGGCAGAACGTTCAATTGGCCGTCTAACGCTGATTAACTTATCAAATGCATAAATGTGGAAGCGCGATTTCATGACACCTTGATACGTAAGTTATATAGCTCCAAAATAAGGTTACCGAAACAGCCCCTGTTTTTTTTAGACCCTTTTACCGTTCCAGATTAGCGGGTAGCGAGATTTGGTAGCAATAGCTGTAGGTGGGAATGGCGCCCAACGTGGGGCATATCTATTGGCGCTCAACTCGGCTCAAAGTCACGATCCTGACCCATTCTCCACCGTCTGAGCTAGCTCAAGTAAGCTGCGTCCTCCTTATTCTCATTCGTATAATTTTGAGCTTCCAAGAAACTTTTGAATGAAATGCATGAGTTGAAACCAGAGCTGAACCTGCAAATTTCTACTCCTTGTTTGTCTCTCCACAAATGTGTTCCTTGATTGAAAACATCGATGATGTATATGTACAGCTGCCGATCGCCAAAAAGCCAAGCCGCGATTATTTAAAATTTAATATTTACTCACAGCATAACTGAATTAACGCGAGGGTTGTTTTATGGCGAAATACTGTAATGATGATACGGTGTATGGTCCGCTTATTTGCCTGAAAAATGAGAAATTCCGTCCGTTAAAACCCAACGGTCGTATATAGCCAGAAGACCGCATTCCGCCCGGGTCGTGTTGATCCTCAGCGGACCGACAAGCCCCCATTGTTTTTACAGAGGGTCTCTGGCGTGTTGCCTCTGCTGAAAATCTGATTCGATTTTGTGCTGTCAATGCGTCCCGAATTTAAAAGTGGGCTTTACACACGCGGTTTTATAAACGCAAAACATACAAAAACCAGGGGTCACGGAACCCTTGTTTTGTCCGACCCGTCCGCCGACCATTTTCTCATTGTGTGTGATGGCAAATATCGAGATCAGCGGTGGGATCCGCAGTGGGCAGTCGCATAAATACCCACCTGCCGGCATATAAAGCACGAACACATACTCACATACACATTATTGCGTACCCATACCTGTGTGTGTTTATTAAAAGTGGGATTTGGACCGGCGGCGTGGGCAAAGGCAGGCCGTATACCTCTGCCTACAGGGGATATTTGATGAGGCGATTTCATATGCGGTCCCCGTTTTGTTCTCGCCTCCCGAGTACGCAAAACAAACAATGGCGGCGGCATGGCCCACTAATGCCCACGATAATTTGTCGATAAATTTATGAAATAATTTGAATTTATGCGGGTATGGCTAATGCGGGAACGGGATCATATTATTACCAGCATGCGAATGCATTATGATCAGCTTCGAATATTAATTTGTGCGAGTGCTGGTGAAATTATGAATGTCCGTGCCGAATGCCGCAGTTATGGACGCGCTGTCATGCCCAGTTTTCGAATTTCAACCAAACTGATGATGCAGGGCTTGCCCGATCGCAAGCTCGTCAGCATTTACGAGCGAAACATGACGTGACAACTTGTATCTCGCAAAAATAGGAAAATTGAGTTAGGCACATCTTTTTCTTGAAAAATAATAGCTGCCTCTATTCAGTGGAGCTTTGCATTAAAAACAAAATGATTCAAGGCAAAATGGCTCAACTACGGACGACGGCGACCTGCAGTCTTGTGGGTCGGCGCTGGGGTTGTACTTGTCGACGAGGACGTCGCGACGCGAATGAGAAACGTCCCTTTATCCTTCGCACACAACCAGCAGCCTGTTTTCTTTGCCAAAATTTGTGATCAGCTTTACTCGGGAGAGCAAGAGCTGCTTCCGCCTCTCGCCAAGGAAGCCAAAGGCCTATCACCTCCGTGGTAATGACTTTCTCATCCAGTACCAGGTGACGTCAATTCCAATTAAAGGGACAGACCGGTCACGTTCCAGAGAAAAGTGGTACAATCTAACCGCCCGTTGTAGTTCTCAAAACTGAATTAAACCGCAGCTAGCCTCACCAGCATTTGTTCATGTATTGTTTTATAGTGTAAGTCACGAAGTCTCTCCCGGCTGAAAACTGTGGTTGTAATGTCAAACAAAACTTGAAATTGTAAGTTACAAGACAAGATGCTGTCATGTTTCTGTTGGTAAGTTGCCAACTTTGCCTACCAGAAGCCATTCAGACTGTGACATTACTGAAAAAACACCCTGTACACAATCATTCTTCACAGTAAGCGATAAACGTTTTTGTTCATGTAAATTTGATTATACCTACAACCAGCAAAGCAGATGAAGCTACAGCTGATTTTATTGACAGAAATTTCAATTATGATTTATAGTTTTCTAGATAACATGATTTTTTCTGGTATTATAAGTTTAAAAAGAGCATGCGCGGTAAGGTAACTTAGCATGTCTGCGGTAACTTACTGTCCAAATACACAAGAAGTCTGTCGTTGCCTTAATGTCCCCTGTTAAGTATTCTAAGGTCCTTTGTTCCTTGCCTGTAGGTTCCACTTAGAAATATATGAATGATCATGGTTTCGAGTTATTGACATCTCTACATTTCAATTAAATATGAGCGTTCTTTCTGACTCAACAAACACACAAGAATTTTCAAGGACTTCTTGAAGTTCTAACGGGATTTTTCTATACATATCTGGACATTTGTATAAGATTTTTGGGGTATGCTGAAAATTTCTAGGGAGTTCCAAAAATTCCCAGCAGATTTCTTAGTATTCATAGAAATTTCGAAAGATTACTATAAGATTTATAGAGAATCTCAAAGAGTACTCTAAGGGACGCGTGAGAGTACTGATACAAAATATTTTGACAACCCCCAGAAATCACGTAGGAATCTTCAAAAATCCATAGAATTTGTCAGGACATTTTTAGAAGTTCAATAAGGATTTCCAGGATCCCGTGAAAATTCTCCAAAACTCCTAGAAGTTCTCAGAAAAGTCCTCAGGAATTCAGTAGAAATCCCTGGAAGTTCATTAAAATCTCTAAAGTTCTTGAAAATCATCAGGAATCTCGTAAAAATCTCTGAAAATCTCCAGAAATCTTCTAGAGATCTTAAAAGTACAGTGCTCAACAATTGAAGTGGAACACCTAAAAATTTTGGTCAAGTTAAAATGGTCGTATTTTCTTGAGAAAAAAACCGAATTGCAATGAGCTTTATTTCCTGGGCAGCTAATGTCTTAGACTACAGCATGATAGAATTCCTTCTTGTTGCAAGCTTGTCATATTATTTATACAGGGTGGAGTAGTGAGGTACTGCAAAAAATGTAAAGTTTGCACCTCTCCCGATTCGCGAGAAAATTTTTTTGAATTTTTACAACTCGTTCTAGAAAAACATTGAGCCTATACCTCGGAACGGTTTTTTGGGTTTTTGTCTAGCTGTGTTAATTACAGGGTGATCTCAAAAAAGTGATATTTTAGACTTTCAATGATAACTTCTTCCATTGTTATCCGATTTTAAACATCTTTAGCTCATATTCAAGCTGATACTTCAGGCGAGAACGCCGTGAGATCAAAACTTATTGAAAACAATTATTCAATATATGGGGACGTATCAGAAGTGACCCGAATGCGAAACAGCTTCAGAGTGTCTGTTTGATGAAAGACAAAAACAAATTGAAACTTGTCCTCAGAGGATCCGCTAATTTGGACCATTCCGATCTGCATCTCGCTTTAGTTGTCTAACAAGTTTCCGTGGTAGAATCAAAACTTGACTGCGTGTTTTCGCGAAAAAATCGCATCCCTTATTCACCTGAAGGCGGCCGTAACCTAAGTTACAAAATTCACAACAATTCCAAAAATTCTCCTTGACAATAAAACACGTATACCTGCCAATTCTGGATTCTGTAACTTGGGTTACGGTCGCCTACAGGTGAATAGGGGATGCGATTTTTTCGCGAAAACACGCGGTCAAGTTTTGGTTCTCCCACGGACATTACCTTGAACAACTAAAGCGAAAAGCAGATCAAAATGATCCGAATTAGCGGATCCTTTGAACACACGTTTCAATTTGTTTATATCTGTTATTAAACGGAAAGTCGGGAGCTGTTTGGCATTCGGGTCATTTTTGACACGTCTTCTTATATTGAATTGTTGTCTTCAATAAGTTTTGACCTCACACCGTTCTCGCCTGAAGTTTCAGCTTTAATATGAGCCGAAGAAGTTCAAAATCGGATAACAATAAAAGAAGTTACCATTGAAAGTCTAAAATATCACTTATTTGAGATCACCCTGTAATCAACAGAGATTAACGAAAACCCAAAAAACCAGTTCGAGGTATGGGTTCAAAGTTTCTCCAGAACAAGTTGAAAAAACTCAAAAAAATGTTTTCACGGATCGGGAGGGGTGCAAACTTTACATTTTTTGCAGTACCTTACTACTACACCCTGTATAAATAATATGAAAAGCTTGGACCAAGAAAGAATCATATCATGCTGTAGTCTAAGACATTAGCTGTCCAGGGAAAAAAAAAACTAATTGCAATTCGGATTTTTCTGGAGAAAATACGACCATTTTAATTTGACCAAAATTTTCAGGTGTTCCACTTCAATTGTTGAGCACTGTATTTCCGTAGAGACTTAAAGACATCCCTCAAATCCCCCTAGAAATCTTGAGAAATCTTTTCAACTTCTGTAGATTCAAGGAATCTCTAGATCGCTAGAAGTTTACCAAAGTCTTGTAGAAATACTGAGTCTTGTAGAAATACTAAATCTTGTAGAAATATTCAGAGATCTTCACGAATTCCTCGAATTTCCGTAAGAATTTTGAGAAATTCCTGGGGATTTTTGCGAAATCATCCGAGTTTTTTTTGGAAATGTGTAGAAATTCCGGAAAAATTCTTGTATTTTCTCAATGTTTTTGTAGAAATACTCAGTAATTCCTAGTAATCCAAAACAAATTTCCAGAAATCCTATAGAAATTTTGAAAACTTTCTATAAATCAAATTAGACGAAGAATCTTTAGAAATTCCCAGTAATTGTATAGAAATGTTTGGAAATTTCCACGAATATTGTAGAATCCCTCAGAAATTCCCGGATCAAGAATACTAAGTAGAAGAAAAATCTCAAATATCCCTAGAAATTTTGAAAAGACGAGAAATTCTATGCAAACCTTCACTTTAGCCCATAACCCAGAACTTTCAAATGGATCATTAGATTTTCCGTAGAAATCTTTAGAAATCCCTTTAAATTTCTACAGGAATTCTGGAGAGTCTCGTGAACACCTTTGGGAATTATGTAGAAGAAGATTTCTCAAGAATTCCGTGAAATGATTCAGAAATCCCTAGAATTTTATACAAATCTCCATCAATTACTAGAAATCTCATAGAAATCTTGAGAAATTCGGGGAAATTTTCGAGTGCAAAGATCGATAGAGATTTTTTAGAAATACTGAGCAATTTCCAGAAATCTCGTACGAATCATCAGGAATCCCCAGAGACCCCGCAGAAATCTTCAAAAATCCCTGGAAATATTCTAGAGATCTTCAAAAAGCCTCGTAGAAATCTCCAGAAATCCCTAAATTCTTGAAAATAAACTCAGTTGAAAGAGGAAATGAAGTTGAAAGTTGGAAAAAAATCCTCAAAAATCCTGTAGAAATCTCTAAAAGCTCTCAAAAATCTTGTAAATGTCCAGAAATCTATTATAAACATTGAAAGTCTCAAGAAATCCTCAAGAATGTTGTAGAAATTCTCAAAACATCTTAAAATTTTCTTAGAAATATTGTAGAAAATTCTCGAGATCTTAGAAGTCTTCAAAAATCACATGAGATCTTGAAAACCTTAGCAATTTCATACAAATCCCAATTCTGTCCGTAGAAACCTCAAACATAAAAGAAATTACATACACACCTTCAATCACAGAACTCCCTACACACTTTCAGATATCCTAAGAAATCCACACCGTACAAATCTCTGAAAATCTCTAGAAATCCTGTAGATTCTCAGAAATCCCTACAAATTCCCCAGAAAAATTCAGAAATCCCTGAAAATCCAGGACGAATCTTTGGGAATCTCTAAAGATTCCGGAAGAATGCACAGAAATCCCTGGGAATTCTCACGGGAGTTCTCAGAAATCTCGTAAATATCTTTAGTAATCCCTTAGAAATCTCCATAAATCTGGTGGGAATATTTGAGAATCCCTGGAAATGTGATACAAACTTTCACAGATCCCTGAAAATCCGTAGATATAATTGAGAAATCCATGGAAATATTTGGTAATACTCAACATTCTTTCAAAACCGTCTTAATCCCGTCATAGAAATTTTTAGAAATCGTTGGAAAATTTCAAAATAAAAATTAATCCCGTAGAGACTCGAAAAAATCCCTCTAATTCCTCCAGAAATCAAGATCTTCAGAAATTACTCGAATTTCCGTAAGAACCTTGAGAAGATTCTGGGGATTTTTGCAAATGATTCCGAGTTTTTTGGAAATGTCTAGAAATTCCTGAGAATTCTTGTATTTTCTGAATGTTCTTGTAGAAATACAAAGTGATTCCCAGTGATCCAAGACAAATTTTCAGGAATCCTATAGAAATTTTGAAAACTTTCTATAAACTCCCAGAAATTATATGAAGAATCTTCAGAAATTCTCAGTAATAATTATATAGAAATGTTTGGAAATTTCTACGAATATTGTAGAATCCTCCAGAAATCCCTAAAGTGAACACCAAGTAGAAGAAAAATCTTGAATACATGTTCCTAGAAATCCTTAAAAATACCGTAGAAATCTTGAAAACACTAGAAATTTAATACAAACCTTCATTCTAGCCCAAAGATCCTATCACAATGTTCAATCTGAGAACTGTATATAAATTCTCATAACTTCTTGGAAATCCCTAGAAACCCCGTGAAAATCTTCAGAAAACCTCGAAAATCTTGTGAGAATCCCTAGAAATCCTTCGAAATTCTATAGAAATATTCGCAAGTCCCTAGAACTTTCAAACGGATCTTCAGGAATCCTCAGATTTCCCGTAGAAATCTTCAGAAATCCCTTGAAACTTCCACAGGAATTCTATAAAATCTCGTAATTACCTTTGGGAATTGCGTGAATAAGATTTCTCAAAAATCTTGTATAATTCTTCAGAAATGCTTAGAATTCCATACAAATCTTCATAAATTACTAGAAATCCCATAGAAATCTTGAGAAATTTATATACATTTTTGGGCGTCCTCGACGATCTCACGAGATCCTTCTTTCGTCAAAATCTGCGAAAATCAATAGAGATTTTCAGAAGTACTGAGCAATTTTCAAAAATCTCTCACGAATCATCAGTAATCCCTAGAGATCCAGCAAAAATCTTCAAAAAATCCTAGAAATATTCTAGAAATCTTCAAAAAATCTCGTAGGAGTCCACAGAAATTCCTAAATTCTAAAAAATAGGTAAGTAGGTAAAAGTAATAGGTAGGTAAGGTAAAATAGGAAAGTAGGAAGAAAATCCTCAGGAATCTTGTAGAAATCTCTAAAAGCTCTCAAAAATCTTGTCAATATTCAGATAAACTGTAAAAGGCTTTAGAAATCCCCATGTGAAAATTCTTAGAACTCCCCAAAATTTTCTTAGAAATCTCGTAGAAAGCTCTAGAGATCTTTAGAGGTCTTCAAAAATCACATGAGAAACTTGAAAACCCTAGCAATTTCATACAAATCTTTATTCTGCCTGTCGAAATCTTGAACATAATAGAAATTACATACACATCTCCAATCTTAGAACTCCCTACACATTTTCAGAGATCCTTGGAAATTCCCAGTAACCCTATACAAATCTCTGGAAATCCCTAGAAATCTTGTAGAATTCTTCAGAAATCTCTACAAATTCCGCAGAAAAATTCAGAAATCCCTAAAAATCCAAAACGAATCTTTGGAAGAATGCACAGAAATCCCTGGGAATTCTGACGGGAAGTCTCAGAAATCTCGTAAAATCCCATGGAAATGTCCAGAAATCTGGTGGGAATATTCAAGAATCCCTGGAAATGTGATACAAACCTTTATCAATTCCTAAAAATCCGTAGATATAATTGAGAAATCCATGGAGATTTTTGGTAATACTCAACATTCTTCCAAAACTCCCCACCAATCCCGTGGAAATTTCCAAAAATCCATAGAAAAATCGTTGGAAAATTTCAAAATGAAAATCTTGTAGAAATAGCTAGATAATTCATGAAAAATCCCTGAAAATTCCGTAGGATCCTCTGAACTGCAGATAATTCTCAGAAATCTCCAGAAATCCATAGAATCGTCGTAGGAGTCCTTGAAAATCCCATAGAAAACTCCTTACATCATTCGAAGTCATCAGAAATCTATGGAAATCCTAAAAAATCCGCAGAAATGTCGAACATTTTTCCAGAAAATCCTGTAAAAGTCTTTGAAAATCTATAAATCTTATAGAACTCTGTCGAAATTCCTATGAATACTAAGAAATCTGCTGGAAATTTCTGGGAATCCCTGGAAATTTTTAGAATATTCTAGAAATCCTATACAGATGTCCGTTATAACCTGAATTTCCTAATTATTCAACCAAATTTGACAGTCCAACCACTCCAATCGTGTAACTAAGAATTCCCATAACCATGTGCTAGGACAACTTTGAACGTCTGGCTTCCGACAATATGACTTGATTGAATTGAACTGTCTTTACATGGCAATTTTTAATGGACCACCCTCGAGTTTGGAGTAATCGCAAGGCTCAATTCTAATCAATGATTTTATAAACGTTGATTTTTCTCAACGAACCGTCAACTTAGTTCATAAGATGTTTCGTCAATGAAAACAGTTTCACACTTCTCCCATCTTTATCATTTTATATTCCATGGAATTTTTTGAGAATAGGGAAAAATTGTTCCCTTTGTCCTTCGGGAGGTCTCATACACCACAATACGTGTAAGAAGCTGAAGGAAATTGGAAGGAAAAGTCCTGGATCGCCTTTCAAATTAATATTGCCACGCCACTGGCCAGTGGCGGACTAAGGCTTAACGAGAAAATCTGTCGGCTCGATCGGAACGACCCCTTGGTACTACAAAATGCATTTGTTCGGCCATTTAATTACCATCCAAATGGGGGTCAATCTAATACGAGTCCATTACCGAGATTGCTCGGCCTTTTATCGCACATATAGCTAAGTACCCACCGCTCTCTCCAGTTCCTTTTCCACTCACGGACTTACTTCGTCTTAACACCCATAAATGAATAGCACAGACCCATAACCGTAATGAAAAACACAGTAATAATAAGTGGTAATTAAAACACAAAACCTCTCATGAGCTAGACGTAACATCTCGTTGGATTTAATTGTAATCTACCCACCCGAATTTCTGCCGTGAGCTGAAAATCATGATCCTGCCGTGGGTGTAGTAGGTACATCCAATTAATTTCATCCAAGCCAAACGTCACATTGACTTGGCGTAGTGGTGGCAGCAGTGAATGAGGCCCGGCGACTATGGGGATTTTTTTTGCCGGAGATTGAGGTTTGACCCGGGACCGTCTATAAAATAGATTTCTTATCGCCGGGGACTAGTTATGTGCGAGGGTGGCGCTGGCTTGGGATTTTAGCATGCATGAGGGATTCAATTTGAAGGGAATTGCTGATTTCACAGCGAGGCCACACGTTCGGGAGCCATTAGAATCGAAACGGTGGAGCAGTTTTCTTGGTTTTGGTCTCGGGCTCCACAGTTTCTTCAGTGCCATGGAAATTATTGATGCGAAAAGTTTGCGCGAGAGGATCCCATTCAATTCCGCCATCTCAGGTTACACACGTCAGAATTCGTTTGAATTCAGACAGTAACTGTGGCAATTTGTTCGACGTTTACTGATTTGGTAGGTTTTGTAGGATTTTATTATACTTGCTTTTCATCATTGGCATAGCTGCTTTGTTTCCGCATCAGCTTCCATAAGCGAATTCGTCATAAGACGAGCGTCAAGTGAAGCTGTTTTGACTAGAGCTGCAGTTGCTGGTCCAGCACTAGAGCTCAAGCTGAACGAAGATGACAATTGGATTTGCATCGAAATCGCCGAGTGCGTCCGATAAGAACTATAGTCGGAATGATGCAGAAGCTATATGGTCTTATTTGGGACTGATACGTTTCGTTGAAATGAATGGAAACAATTTCGATTACCTAGAAGTATTGCTTGGCATCGTGATCGATGAACGTTGCAAAAAAAAATTATTAGAAGCGCACTGATATGGAGAAGCTACAGAAATGATAAGTGATAACGGCAGTCAATTTTACTCGATCAATCGACATTTTATTATGATATTGGCAGCACAATCGTTGACGCTGTGCGTCATTCAAGTTTGCAAACTGGCAGTAGAGCAACAACTTTGGAAATTTGGCTCCATCAAAACCAAACTGAACCATTTATCCAAGCGTCGTCATAATTCTCGACGAAAAACACGCTAAATCCATTTCCAATATTTTCCAGTTCAAAAACATGCATGCTGCAAGATGGCAGGTCATTCATAACGAAACTATCGAATAAACTCAAAAGCGCGCCGTATCTCTTTCGCGCTGCAGCCTTCCGAGTTTTCTGTAAACTAGCAGAATGCATTCTGGATGCAAACTGTTGATAAAAAATTAATTAATGCCGGCCCGCAACCATTCAGAGTGCATCCTCGGTAATTGAATCCTCGGTTCCTCCTCCTTCCGGTCGGTGTTTTCCACAGTTCCGATGAACAGAATCAAATTACGAAGAAAATATTATGTAAAAAGCTGCATCTTTCCGGAGTCTGGATCCTGACGGCACAATTTCTCGCGCTGCTTATCGCTAATTAGCCGATATAGTCCCGGGATTAAACTTCGCCTCCCGCTCGCTGAGGGCTCCATCGCCCTCCTCTCGGAATCTCGTACGTATGCGAGACAGTTTTACGTAATTAAATGAGTGGTTATGTCCGTAATATATCAGGATTTGCGCCGGGAAAGTTTGGATCCGCGAGATTCGTAATTGGGCCCGGCAAAGTTCGTAATTGCGTGCTCGCAAACAGCGCTCCCTTTTCGTTTTCGTCCAGATACGAAAGCACTGCAATTGATCCAAAGTCAGCTTTGTATCAAAATGATGTACTGATAGCATAGCTCGTGGAATGCCGAAGAATTTCGAAAGCTTGGCGGTTGACGATCCCTGAAAAATTGTCTAACGGCCGGCTGCCGAGTTCCAGTTCAATTAATCCGGCAACAAGCTCAAAGTTACAAAGAGGATGGCATCAAGAGGAGAGGTTTTGGGAAGCACAACAGCACATGTAATTGACTCTGATGTATTGGAAAATTTAGCGAAGATACTGATACAATTCACAAGCATAATCCTACGGCAGATCCGTTTGCTATCAAACAATGATAAAGAAATGCTGGGGCGATCAATGTAAATCGCGAAATGAAATGAAATTTCATTCTATTCAATGAAAGAGGAGAAAGGACCTCAACAAGTTTCTTATTTTTTACAACAATACAGAAGACTCTTCCATGGATTGAGCATTGCATAAATCAATAATGAGAAAAATCACCTTAGTAGCTACGACAACGATTTGGAAATGATCAGTGGTGGGTTTATGCTCGCAAACAATGAGAATGAATCTGCCTGTTACCGCCAGCATATATATTTTCCAAACCAACGTGAAGATCCTGCGTGCCTCTTCAGTTGACTAGCAATTTTCAGCTTGTTTCAGTTCAACACGACCAACCAGGTATCAGTCTATTCAAGCAATAGGAATATTGAGAGGGTGAAAATTTGTCTTGACCCAAGAGATCTCAATAGAAACATCCGGAGTGAATATTTTTAGTGAGATTTTTTAGTCCGCTTGATGTCACGTCGGGATTTTAACAAATACCACTGGACAACACAAGTTTAGATTTCGGCACTCTTCCACTCCTTTCGGAAGGTTTGGATCTTTGCGTTTGCCCTAGAAGTGGCTAAGAAAAATAATGTAAAGTTTAACAAAAGGAAATGCAAAATTTGTGTTGAAGAGGTTCTGTATTTGGGATATAAAATCACTGGAAAAAGGAGTTACTTCACACAACACAAAAATTCAAACCATTTTGGAAATGTCAAAACTCGAAGACAAAACTGATCTTGAAGATTTTTGGGTTTGATAAATTATGTGAGAGAATTTGTCAAGAATTAGGCAGATTTGACAAGTTCTTTGAAAAAGTTGTTGAAGAATAACGTTTCCTGGCATTGGGACGAAAGTTGAGAAAAAGCATAAACAAATTGGTGAACCACCCATTTCTTCAGTTTCACGATCCAAACAGAGAAATTGCTGTGTATCATTCAAGTGAAAACAGCGTAGGAGCTTGTTTACTTTAAAATGAACTACCAATCATATTTGCTTCGAAAGCTCTTGAAGCAACTCAAAAAAAAAATACAGTCAAATTGAAGAACTTGATGCTTCGGTTTCACGACCGGTCGATTTCATCAGTATATTTTTGGAAAAAAGTGTGTTCATGGGAACTGATCACATACCATAAGTTCGGATTTTCAACCAACCTTCTTATACTTGTCCACCTCGTTTGCAAAGAACGTTTCTGTGACTGCGGAAATATTAGGTTGAAGTACAAACCGGAGAAAGTATGTGCTGTGCACTTCTTCTACTTCTTAGGGAAGGCGTGAATCTTTGCGTTTGCCCTACAGGTTGAATCATGATTCTGAGGGATATCATAAGTGTTTCAGACAAATTTCCAATAATCCAGGGGTTAAATCTACATTGATGACATCTTCATCCATGCAAAAGATATAGAAGAGCATGACAAGAGTTTTGAAAACAGACCTCGAAGTTGCTAGGAAAAATAACGTGAAGTCCAACAAGAGCAAATGTAAAATTCGTGTTGAAGAGGTTGTGTAGTGGAGACATGAAATCAGCAGAGAAGGAATTACTCCTGAAAACTCAAAAAATTCAAGGCAATTTGAAATGCCAAATTTCAAAGACAAAACTGATCTTCAGAGATTCTTGGGTTTAGTGGATTATGTGGAAAATTTGTAACGAATTTGGCAGATTCAACAATTTCTTGAAAAAAGTTGTTGAAGAAGAACGTTCTTAGCATTGAGATGAAAGTCATGAAAGAGCGCAACAAAAATAAGTGAACCACCCAGTTCTTCAATCTTACGATCCAAACACGTAGCAACATATCAACGACAACAGTACGCGAAAGGTTGAATGAAGGTGAATTGAGGGTCAGACGACCAGCTTGACATTTAACGTTAACTCCGAAGCACAGAAGACGCCGTTGCTCTAAACCATTGAAATTGGAATGAGGATGATTGCTTCTACTGCCTCTTCACAGATTAATCGCTTTTGTGTTTGGTGGAGAGTCAATGAAACGATATGTTGAAGATTACACAGCAGCGTAAGACCTCATGGTGGTGGATCAGTTACTGATTGTGGAGGCATATCTATATCTACTAATTCAATATCTTATCATGTTCTACGTCCCTGAAAGTCGTATAAAGGCCAACACTTTCTGGCTGCTTCAGGAATTGTCTGAACTTTATTGATATGTGTGTGTGTTTTATATTTTTGGAGTATGTTTTGAGATTTTCTGATTCTTGTTCAAGGATTCAAGAGGGTTGAAAAACTGGGAGGAAGCTGTTTCAGGTCCATAAAATCTAGTTTCAGCTTCAGGAGGACCATGTCAGCTTCATGATTTAGAATTTTTCAGGTGTCCTCCAAACCTCCACATGCAAAACCTCTAACTGTGGGAACCAGGATCTCCTCAATTGATTTATTTTGTTGCATGTGTCTTCTGTTTGCCTTCTGTTTTTTAAGTAATCAGAAGTGGCGAAAGTGTGTGCTTTTAGTTTGTAAGCATCAAGTGCGAGCGTGAGTTTCTCCAAAGCGTAAACGAACGAGACTCCATTTGTTATAGGGAGTATTTGCAAACTTAGCAAACTCAAAGAGGTTCGGACACCACTTTACACTGGCTGAATGATTCATTCTTACACGTCTTTTGTTCATACAATTTTGTGAAGGCATCTCAGCACACAGTCAGGAAATACGGAGAGGTTTCTTTGACGTGCTCTTCCCATGTATGCCAGTTGGCAAATACGTCACTGTTTTTATCTTTTTACTGACAGATGACAACGGTTTTGATTTCCTGTTGGGTTGATTAATTATTAGTTCATTCATTTTATTTTTGTGTTGTTTCCTGTTAAAATATTCTCGCAAATATCTTGTTATTTTGTTCATGGTTTTTTATTTTGTGTTTCATCATTTTTTTCACCTGCATCAACACTGGTTGCACAACTGTGGTTATAAGCAGGAAAATTCCTAGGTTTTTCTGTAATTATAACGACGATTTCCGTTTTCAGCATTGAATGCAGTTTTCTGTACAAGGTCCATTTCGATCTGGTGGCACCAAGAGGCTAGGTCCAATGAAGTGAAATATTTGCGTCTATCCAATTTGTCAGGTTAAACCAGTTGCATCTTTTTTTTACCTGCATCAACTACTGTGGTTATTAGCAAGATAATTTCTGGTAGTTTATTTATTCGAGATTTGTGTTGTTTCCTGTTAAAATGTTCTCGCAAATATTTTGTTTTTTGTTTATGGTTCTATATTTTCTGTTCCATCTTTTTTTTTTCACCTGCATCAACTACTGTGATTATTAGCAGGATAATTTCTAGGTTTCTCCGTAACTATAACAAGGACGATTTCCGTTTTCAGTAATGAATGCAGCTTTCTGTACAAGGTCCATTTTGATCTGGTGGCACCAAGAGGCTAGGTCCAATGGAGTGAAATATTTGCATCTATCCAATTTGTCTGGTGAAACCAGTTGCTTTTTTTTCACCTGCATCAACTACTGTGGTTATAATCAAGATAATGTCTTGTAGTTTATTTATTTGTGTTTTGTGTTGCTACTGTTAGAATGTTCTTGCATATATCTTGATTTTTGTTTATGGTTCTATATTTCCTGTTCCATCTTTTTTTTCACCTGCATCAACTACTGTGATCATTAGCAGGATAATTTCCAGGTGTCTCTGTAACTATAACAACGACGATTTCCGTTTCCAGTATTGAACGCAGCTTTCTGTACAAAATCCATTTTGATCTGGTGGCACCAAGAGGCTAGGTCCAATGAGGTGAAATATTTGCGTCTATCTGATCTGTCACGTAAACCCAGTGGCATCTTTTTTCTCACCTGCATCAACTACTGTGGTTATTAGCAAGATAATTTCTATCAGTTTATTTATTTGAGTTTTGTGTTGTTTCCTGTTGAAATGTTCTCGCAAATATCTTGTTTTTTGTTTATGGTTCTATATTTTCTGTTCCATCTTTTTTTTCACCTGCATCAACTACTGTGATTATTAGCAGGATAATTTCTAGGTTTCTCCGTAACTATAACAAGGACGATTTCCGTTTTCAGTAATGAATGCAGCTTTCTGTACAAGGTCCATTTTGATCTGGTGGCACCAAGAGGCTAGGTCCAATGAAGTGAAATATTTGCGTCTATCTAATTTGTCAGGTAAAATCAGTTGCATATTTTTCTCACCTGCATCAACTACTGTGGTTATTAGCAAGATAATTCCTAGAGTTTATTTATTTAAGTTTTGTGTTGTTTCCTGTCGAAATGTTCTCGCAAATATCTTGTTTTTTGTTTATAGCTCCATATTTTCTGTTCCATCTTTTTGTTTTTCACCTGCATCAACTACTGTGATTATTAGCAGGATCATTTCTAGGTTTCTCTGTAACTAGAACAACGACGATTTCCGTTTTCAGCATTGAATGCAGCTTTCTGTACAAAGTCCATTTTGATCTGGTGGCACCAAGAGGCTAGGTCCAATGAAGTGAGATATTTGCGTCTATCTAATTTGTCAGGTAAAGTCAGTTGCATCTTTTTTTTCCGCCTGCATCAACTACTGTGGTTATTAGCAAGATAATTTCTGGTAGTTTATTTATTTTCCTGCATCAACTACTGTGATTATTAGCAGAATAATTTCTAGTGTAACCATAACAACGACGATTTCTGTTTTTAGTATTGAATGCAGCTTTCTGTACAAAGTCCATTTTGATCTGGTGGCACCAAGAGGCTAGGTCCAATAAAGTGAAATATTTGTCTGGTTACCTAATTTGTCGGGTAAACAGTTGCATCTTTTTTTTCACCTGCATCAACTACTGCGGTTATTAGCAAGATAATTTTCTAGTAGATTATTCGAGTTCTGTGTTGTTTCCTGTTAAAATGTTCTCGCAAATATCTTGTTTTTTGTTTATGGTTCTTTATTTTCTGTTTCATCTTATTTTTCACCTGCATCAACTACTGTGATTATTAGCAGGATAATTTCCAGTTTTCTCTGTAACTGTAACAACGACGACTTCAGTTTTCAGTATTGAATGCAGCTTTCTGACAAAGTCCATTTTGATCTGGTGGCACCAAGAGGCTAGGTCCAATGAAGTGAAATATTTGGCGTCTATCTAATTTGTCAGGTCAAACCAGTTGCATTATCATGTAACGAGTAACGATCGTAAACTGCATTGTGATTTAGCTGATGGAAGACAAAATTCGACAGCTACACGCCGTTTTTGGACAAAACCAAATTTTTTCGGCACAACTCAGACAGGGCTGGAGCAAGGTTTCCATTCTTTTTTGCTTCAACATTTTGGCTATTGATTGTTGAACTTATTTTGTATTTTCAAATGCGTATCAATAGTTTTCATTCAATAGATGTTGATCGGAAATTGTAAATAACCCGTCTAGTGAAAGTCACTTCGAGTCCAGACAATCACCGACGCTCCCGACCGTAACAAATTCAAAATTGCACTGGGCGAGTAGGCCAAAATGAAAGGTGGATCCAGATGCGCTATTCAGATTAGTCTTACTTTGGAATCTATCAGGATTTCAAAAGAGCTTGTGTGAAGAAGGCGCCTGGCTGATGAAATCTAAGATCAGATAAAAGATCGTCCAGGAGCTTCAGTCTCATTGGGGGGAAGGAGGCAATGAGTCATTTCTTGAGCTGATTTGAACAATGCCTTCCTTCGTTTCGATGCAGAGATTATAAAGGCAATTCAATTTCGCGATCAGAATGTGGAATGGTTCGGTTTTTGGTTCGCAGCCAAAGCGGGAGAAGTCTTAATCCCATTTCTCTAACAGAAACAGGACAATGCCTATTAGCACACGGCGCTAATAATTTTTGAAGATTTTCTTCATAAGCTTACGGATGCGTTAACCGTATTACCCGTAGCCTCACAATTTCAATCCCAAAACACACCGTGGCTAGAGCAATTGAAAAATGGAAGCTTTTATTCCAAAAAAAATTCAAACCTGGCTTCCGGAATGCAAACCCTACGGGAAGTTGACAATTCAGGACTTACCTAGAACAAAGAAAAAAGTCACATTATAATTAAACCAATTTCGATTCGCCTGTTACATCAATGAGAAATCAAAAGTGTAAGTGGTCAACGCGCTGTCGAAAATGTATCCGATTGATTGCTTATTGCTGTACGCAGTGTACGCATCAATATCTACATGAAATTGTTGAACGAATTTTGAAAATCACCTGAGATTTTATCGTACACACTAGAAAACATTATAAACTGTAACCTTCGTGTGATATTTTTGTAATTATAAGGTATCAACCTGTTCACAGTTAGATTTATTGTTCTCCAGTTCAAATGGAAACTGGTGAAACATCTGTACGCCTGACAAATCGTCCCCTGTGTTTGGGCAATCAACAAAGTAAATAGCTGAAAAAAAAATCACCATCGCTAAAATACCCTCAAGACAAGAAAACACGTCGTGTACTCAGCAGCACGGAGCTGCATCAGATGAAATGAAAGTCATAAAAATGCTTCCGCCGGTGGCTGCTGTAGGTTTGTATTTACACACAGTCGGCCAAAGTAACCGGCCGACGATAAAATTTTACGACAAGTCCAATAAGCAGGGCATTAATTCCAATGGAAGCGTCTGTACACCACCACCACCACAACAAACCGTAGCGGGATTGGCTCCAATTACTATGTATAAGGACCTCGTCGACGTTTATGCGCATCGTATCCTTATCCTTAACCCCGTTTCATCTTCTGTAGCGCTAAATTCGAACGCTAAAATTGAAAACGGAGCATCAGGTTCGTATCTGGACCTCTCTCACATTTATCAGAGCCCGCGCAAAGGGGGTAATTCGAACGGGAAACTGTCGGATTAGGGAGTTTGTCACTGCTATCCGGTCTCGCCGGAAGTGCCCGGCCGAGAAAAAGTGAAAGAAACCGGGACGAGGAATTGATTCCAGCTTTTTCGTTCGGTTTAACTAATTCCTACTAGCGTCGTGAACATCCTTCCTGAGCAAAAAAGTTATACTTATACGTTCAGTGGCGTCTTCTAACACGGCGACAATTCATATTCGCGTAAACACCTCCGCCATCGGAACCGACGACGCGGCCAAGAGCGCGAAGTGTGAAATTAGCAGCGGAAGGAATGAAAAAGACATTAGTATGCACACCGAGAAATATTTATCGCCAAAGTTTTCCTGCAGGGGTATATGTCAACTGAAGACGGGCAACTTTTCCACTGGGGGGTGGTATAAGGGGATATTGCGGGATTCTGCGGGATTCCGAGTAGGATAATTTACACCCTGCTAAAGGTATCTGCTGCGATCCTCAAAGAGACCGGGGTTCTTTGCCTCGTTATAATTCTCGAGTTTTCAAGTTCAACTGAATCAGGTTAAATTAAATTCCTTATCACTCCCGGGAAACTTTTGAAAAAGTGGAAGTGTTTTAGTTGAGGAAAGTAAATTTTTGCTTCAAGGCAGATTTATTTACCGATCGGTGAGTCCCCAGTGACTTCAACTCGTCAGCTCGTACCTCATATAGCTACTACACAGCACCTTATTCGAGTTTGCTTTGAGTATCTGATCCAATTTCAGGAAATTGGCTTTAACATTACTGGCTATAGACACTCGCGTTCGCGATATCCTTCTGAGATTCAAAGGAAATTCAAGGTAAAAAATAGGTTCAGTTATCCACAGAGGCAAAGCCATTTCTAATCAGTTGCAAAAACGGGCAGAAGAGACCATAGCCCAAGAAGAGCTAAGCGGAAAGAATAGTCCAGATATAAGACGCATCTTTTGAAAAAAGTATTGAGGAACTCAACAAATACGGGCTTTTTTCCGATTTCAAAACATTTTTTATTTTTCTCAAAACCTCACCATTAACAAACATTGACTGAACACCAAGCTATCAATACCGATGCATCATTCTTGGCGAATGACCTGCGTAATATGCCAGAGGAAGTCCGTAAGTCTGCGACACGCGACACACCGTCCGTTCTTGGATGCAGCTTGATCACTCGACCACGCTTCCATCTTAATGGGGGAAGACAGTCTTCCTTGATGAGCACCAGTGCACCATTTTTCAGCTCACATTGAGTCTCCTGCCACTTGGTACTGTGAGATACCCCCTTTCCCTAAATTAACTTAATCAGTTGTGATACGTTTAGTGACCCTACGTTGTTTTTTTTTGCTGCCATAATTTTTATTACCTTTACCTCCCTACCTTACCTTTACCCAAGTCATTTGAATTAACTTTCCACCTACCTCCACTCCACGTCGTGCTGATACCTTAATCAAACTATAGTGACCTCACGTTCTTTGAAAGAGGATGAATAATGGAAAATAAACGAAGTCATTTAATCACACCTCACCCTTATTACAAATTAATCAATCATCGCCAATTTAATTGAGTTCGTCCTCATTATTCATTTCATAATTTACAGACGTGCTGACATTAGCTAGCATTAGGAATTAGTTAATTCAGTTTACATTCGGTTTCTGAAAGAAAAGTACATCCTAACTACGTTTACAATCCTACGACGAATCAGTTCAACCCTTCCAAGTTAATTCCATTCTCACTCTTCCTAATTTGCCGAACTATTGATGAACCCATTTCCCAATGCACTTTAGTTTTAATCCCCTGCTTAATTGATTAGTACTTCGTCGAACTTAAATTTCAACCCTTTCTTCCTTCTTGCCAATTTTTCATTTTGTACTAAAAGAAACTTCGATAATTTGATTGTACTAAGGGAGAGATTGTTTTTCACTGAGTTTTGTCTTGGTATTTCAAATTTTGAGCCATTTTTCTAATCATCGATCAAATGATTTACATAAAAATGAGTGATTACATTCCATAGATTTTATATCGGGCTGGTGCTGTAGTTTGAACTTACAGCCTCATCCAGCAGTTTTGATTCACGCTGGGTTGAATAACTTCACACACATCTACAATCAGTTGTACAATTGTCGCGGTGAGCCTCTAAATAATTAGCCTGCAAAATTGATGTTCTGTCCTTTTTATCTTGGAGTATTTTCGAAACGACACTGAATTTTCTTGGCATTGCTCAAGGGGTTCTCTATTTGGGAAACTCAACCTCATGCCCATAGACTCTTTGTCGTTCGAAAGGGTTAAATATTTTATTTTATGGGGGAAATGACGCGTGTTCGACATTTTCGCCCAGATTTTGATTTGCATAAATACTGCTAGTGCTTGTCTAAAGCTGAAAGAGTCTACAAAATCATGCTCTGTAGGACGCTAGATCTCTTTTAAAGGGTTACTGAAACTTTCATTATTTTCCTTGTGGTTTGAAGGTACAACCACAATTACATATACAAACAATTACCTTAAGCCCGATCCAATAATGAGCATTTGATTACAATAGAAATCAGACTTGCCTCGAATGTTTTCATTTCCCGTCACTAATGCACTACAATTAATTACAGTATTTCAGAACTTTTCTTGATTTATTCTTCTTGAGAAATACGAGTTTTTTTTCTCCCGCACATCAGCCGTTCTTGACTGCTACCACGCGAATCCCCCTACCATCCCCCTAGTTCTTCTCTTGGGTCATTTCTTTCATTCCATCCTCTCTGCTAAAATCTCCCCTTATCGCCAAGCTCATATGCTGGTGTGCGGTGTCACTCCCTACACCAAGCGGCAACAATTGATATTCTCCGCATTCCTTGCCCAAGACTAACTTGTCCCAATTTATAATTTTGCTTAATTTTATAATTTCAAGCTACCCTTTAGTCCCATTACAGTAGTACGTTGCTGCAACTCACTCACGTATTCAGAACTCCAGCGTGTGAAAAATTCCTGGACGATTTGTTGAATCAGCTGGTAACGAGACAACCGAGATATTTTCAGAGAAGTGACGTCTGGATCAGGCTTGATGTCAATCTTCGGCCAACTAAAAAATGACCAGGCGTGAAAGGGTCTAATTCCTCTGGCTCAACAGAAACAGGAGTCAATCACGCCATGACGTAACAAAGGGGCTAAAGCTTTCAACGGTACGCAGAGAAACAAGAATATCTGTCAAGACTTCTAACGACAAAATAAGGCTGAGGGAAGCAGAAAGTTCCGGAAGTCACAAGAAGAGAAACCGAAGGGGCGGCTCAAGACGACACGAGAGGGCATGGGGGCACAAAGTTCCGAAAACCGTAACTAAGTACGCAAGGAGCTGACCATCAGGGCCTCAAGTGGCCCATGAAAGAGGGTTGAAGCTTAAAATGGAACAAAGAGACATATGGGGGGGGGCGCTAGATCTTCGGACGATAAAAGAAGACGGAGTAAGTGTGGCAAACCGGGCTAGTCCAGCCCTGTGCCTTATATTTTACTTTTTAGTTTTACGCTAACCTACCGCCTAGGGGTTAGTGTCGATGTGACTGGTGAATTATATTTCAAAATAAGGAAAGAGAGAGCGAATTAATTCTGGTTTGAAAATTGGCCTGGTTTTAAATATTCATGAGGACCGGAAAGTTGTGAATCATATTGGGGAATAAGCTAGAAAAATGTCACGTATCGTTTGACTCCTTTCAAGATAGACCTCGAAATTATCGGCCCGTTAAGTAAACAGCCTAATTGCTGAGGCATTAATTTCACCCTACTGTGGGAACAGTCCCCCCCCTCAAAAAAGGGTCCGCTCTTATTGGTCCGCTAGACCACGGGGTTATGAGATTGGACGAGTCTATAAGTGAAGGCTGAAGAGAAGATAGGGCATTCAAGATTCAACTTGCGACTTGACTGGCGACCCGCGACTCGACGCGGTTATCTTCATGAATAGTCTATTCACAGTCAATTAACAAAAAGTCACTTGATTTCGGCCCCGCGTACGGTCCCGGCTAGGACGCCGCTTGGGCATCCCACGACAGTAAAATTCCCGCATTTCGAGTGATTATTTCCACAGTATTATCGTTGTAAGACGCGCGCGATTAATTAATTGAACCGCTCGAAGTGTCGAGTGAGTCACCGTAACACGCGAGACGCGTGTCCAAGTATATTTTGATAGATGATTTACCGACGCGGAATGCGCGATGTCCCCTCGTCAACGTATGAACCAATCGTCCTAAAAATATTTCCCTGTGTTTTTACGCGAGTGTCACCCTGTTGGTACCCAGGGTGGAACGTGAAAATTGAAGTTCTTATTAGTGCGATGTCACCGTATAAGGTAGGGTCCACCCAAGTATATAACACGCTGCGAAGCGCTCTCGCGGATGAAAAGTGAGTCATTTGCCATAACGTTTTCTCTCACTCTGAATCTCTCTCTCTCTCTCTATCTCCACTTACGTCATGTGCACGAGCCATGACGAATGAACGCCAAAATGACGTCGTGACAGTTGTTGCATTACTCTCTTACGTCATCAAACGTCACAGCGACAGCTGAGTTTTGATTTGTTTACTTACTTAATATTGATACGCCACGTGGATGGTTAGTATTGTGAATATTTTGCCATACTAGCTTTTGATAGTGAACCTATGCAGTATTTGTACTTTTTAATTTGCTTATTTGACTATTTATATAATGTTTGTTTTGAAAGTCTCTTGTTTACCTGACCACCCTTCAGGTAGACAGGTCAATAGCTGGAGTTTCCTACTCGATTCAAATGCCTCGTCTGTCACAATTGATGGCATTTTAATATCATTTAATACCTTGGAAATGTCCTTTGACTCATTTCCATTGCGTCTTCAGTTTCCGCTCACATTATATTTTAATCAACATTCATTGGTGTTACAAATGACAATCAGACCTAGTGCTTTTCCTAGTTAATAAATTTTTAGATATTTTCAATAAAGGGGTTAACCGCCCCCTAAACCTCGCTTGTTACAAATGGTGACTTGCAGTGAGATTTCTGTTCATGTTTTATACTTTATATTTTTAATACGTAGCAAAAAGCTATTTTAATCAACCCCCAACCCCTAGGTTTTACAGAAGCACCGAGTTCCGTAACTCATCAAAAGACAAAAGTGGCTCCAAATGACATGATAATGAAGTCAACAAGGGGGCCACCAAATGACGCACAAAGAACTAGGGGGCACACAGTTCCAAAAACCATACCTGAACACATTTCTGACGTTGAAGCTGGCGCGATTGAAACATATACTGACAAATTAAACAGACGGAACAAGAGAGTGTAACATCCCTCATGCTCGCTCATCCGGAAACATTCAATTATCGAACTGCGGAACAAAGACTTTTTCCGGCCGCCCTAATCCTTTGTTCTTACACCGGCGGCGACAGTTGCAATTATTCGAGACACCATCATCGCCCGGCGCATTTATCCCCGTGGCATAAAAATGCCCGGAGCAAACGCAAACTTTCCCAATATCTCGCAGTAGTTAACTTTCCATTTAAAGTTTCCTCTTTCCCTGCTTCTGCTCCCCACCTCGCCTGCCCCTCTTCCTCCTTCTGCTCGCACTTCTTAAAGGACGACCTTAATTTCGTCCCTAAACACTTTTCCTAATGGCTTGTCGTTCATGCTCGTACGACTTCCATTCAACACAAATCCTGGCCTTCGCCACTTCTCCAGCCTCTCCCTCGGTTCCGACTAGCATACACGCAAAAGAGATTTAATTGAAGCGGATTCATGATCGGTGTGAGAGAGAAACTTTGTGCCGGGACCCATCCAGTTCAATTAAACAACTTTCGATTGTGTTCAGCAGCGAAAAGTTCTGCACACCCCGGCGTCAGTATAAATTTGTTTGGTTATGGTGGAGCTTTGCAAAATACATATTTGAAAAAATCCCGCGTTCGCTTGATGCGTCAACAATAGATAGCAGCCTGCGTTCTTCTTCCCCCTCTTGAGTAAACGACCAAAGACGATAACTGCCGCGAAATTCCGGCGTTGTGTTTGTCGTTATATAACTTATAACTCGCAATGGCTCGCCCATAACCTCGTGCAAAAATTGCCCTGGAGCTTTTTTCTCAAACTTCAGGACTCACTTAATTAAACGCGCCGTGTCCGTGTAATTGAAACTTGCAGGCTGCATCCTTTTTTTTTAACAGAGAATCCGTTCATCAACTGGGTATTGCATTCTCAAAGCTTAGCTTCGTGCGGTATGCTCAAGGAAAATTTTTGTGTAACGAGCAAAGTTATAAAGTTAAAAACCTGATAGTATGCAAGCGACTAGAACGGCAATAAAAAATGTGTTCCTGCTCGATCGCTAAGCCATTAAAACTTCTGGTAATAAGCTTCCGAAAATTCCAAGCACGGAACCAGCAACAGCGCAGGAACAGCTGTTATGTGGTCGGAAGACTTGTAGAGTATTTATGTTATAATTTATACTTAAAGTTGGACTGTATGCGCCGGTACGACGTGCACGTATCCGGCTCGTATAATATGCAAGAGTGGAAGAACCGAAAGAAAAGTTTTCGCGGGACTCGGGATTTGTTCCGTGTATATTACGGCATCGGTGAGGAGATCGCGCAGCTGCGCGGTTTTCCCGGAATAGTCAATGTGCAAGTGCGGAAGATAAAATTTTACGGGCGATTACAATAAAAATGCGTCGTTCATGCTTCATAACGCCGTTGCTGGGGGGGAGGGTGAGGGGCAGGAAGGGGAGTAGATTGCAGGTCGTGAGTTCGTGGGGTTGTTTGTGAGAATGTTATAGGATATTGCATCCGAGGCTCGATCCGATGCAATCTAAATTCAAATAGACTGGTTACTTTCGGTTTATTATGTTTGCTGTACGCATTGCACTGTTCCGGTGATGGGGTTATTTACGGTCCGGCGACTCTCATTTGGTCTGCATGCGGCACCGGTGATTCGACAACGACTGAATGTCGATAGGTAATCGCCCATCGGACTCGGTCGCTTAGCTCGAGTTCAACGTGAAACTTCCCAATTCTCTTATTTACACGCCCGGATAATAGGAGAACCCATTATACTTCAATTTAATTCAAATTATTCGAATTGAATAACTTTTCTCACTTTTGGGACTGCTTGGCCGGTGATCATCTAGTATCAAGATACCAGCCTGTTCAGATTCCTTTTTGTGGTTAGAGGACAGAGCTCTTGAGAGTGTTGAGGTTGAGATGGACTTGACCACCAGTTTGAACACAATAAGGCACAGATATTATTTGTAGCATTTACTATTATTATCAAAATGAAATATGTAACGTAGCTCCTAATAATTTTACTTTCTTTTCGATTCACGGGAAACAAGATGGCAATGGGACAGTGCAACACCGTTCACAGTGGTACATAGTTTCACACTACTGTCGGGCGGCGAACTGGGCAGCATAAGAAAATAAACAGCTTGTGAGAAGCGATATGGAAAAACTTGTCAACGGTCATACAAAAACAACATGGGAAAATATCAGTTCTCCAATAGGAGAAGATGCACTAGAACCATAATAATAATGTATCCGAGGTCTGGTCAGTTGAAGTTGGCACTTATTACCAGCGAATCTCGCACAGAAATTCGTTGGCCCAAAGTGACCCGTAGCTCAGAAGGAGATTGGGGTGGGTTAACCTTTTAGCTATTCTCGACAGTTCAAACAACACAACATATTTTAAGGGCGCCACCTGCAATAGTAATTTGCCTCTAGTGAACTTGCGAAGATGTCGCAGGTTACTACACGAGAAAATATGACGGAATTTGCCTTAATAGAATGTTTTCGATATGAGGGACAATCATACACACAGATAAAGGATACGATCACAGATTAATATTCACAAGTTCAATAAAGATGATATGATAGCTATATACAAAATAGTTCAAGTTCGTTGAATATAATAGAAGTCAAATATAGTGGCAGTCGGCCGTCTTGAAATAAATGAAAGCTTCGGAGGTAAATTTATAGTAAGCGTGAATGATATGTGATATATCCCATGAAAGTCGATTGATACCAATTTAGTTGACAAAGGTTATTACGGATCGAGCTACCGGAAACGCGAGTTCGAACTTTCGTTTTTACAACGCGAAATTTAGATAGCTACAACACAGCGATAATTCACACGACGATAATGTAATCATGATAAAATAACATCACACCACGAAGGTGATGAAGGATATACGTAGATTCGCTTCCTACAAATTCCCACAACCGTACGGTCCACAAAAGCGGTCGGATATCTTATTGCCAACACAGGGCGATGATTTTGCCAACTGGATCATGGAAGACTCTTCAGTGACGGTGAGAGACTGTTGTTACGCCTCGAAATTCGCGCCGAGTCCGGACCTGTGTCACCTGCGGTGAGCCAGGGATTTTTGCGGCATAACGGTGCCACGCCTGCTTGGCACGTGCGCGGTTGTCATTGCCGCGACATGCCAATTTCCGTCATTTGGGCTTTTCGACGTGTGACGACAGCAGCAATGTCCGGCTAAAAGCGTCCCAAAAAGCTGCCCCTGGAATCGCCAAAACTCGGGTAAGCCACAATCACTTTTTTTTGGGAAATGGCCCCTGTACTTTATCGATTGTTTCAGGTCGTTTTCGAGGGCTCGTCCCTGATGGCCGTTTCGTCTCGGTCCCCGAGATTCGTTTCGGACCCGCCACCTGGAATCGTTCCGCTTTCCGCTGGAAACGGCTAGTCCATAGCCGAAAATCAGGCCTTCGCCTGGCCGAAGCAACATCACGTCGCCGTTAGCCGCCTAAGAAAGCATCACCCGCACTTCTCGCTTCCGTCGGAACAGTGCCCATGTCGTCGCCGCTTGAAAACAACGCCGCCTATACAGTGCAAATTACCAGAGCAGCGCGTCTCCGATCGAGGCTTAAAAAGCCGCCACTCCAAAAGCGCGCGCCTTCCAGTTAAGTGGATTCACATATTCCTGATGTGTGTCGTGTGAATCACGCCTCGACTGCAGGCCTCTCCTGACCACGTTTTTGCCCTCAGCTTGTAATATTTTCCTTCGCCTTCGTGTTTTTATTGGACACCATTTGAAATCTTTTTCTGTCAAATTTTTCCCTTCAGGATGTTCCTTTTTGTAAACGTCACAGAGGTTGGCTTGAGCGCACGCATGTCCGCTGCTGTCAGCTGTCACCTCCCAATCTGACAGTAATCAGCTGGAACCCCTGAAGTGTCACCACTAACAGATGTGTGCCCCGGCCCGATTTTTTCAGCAAAGCCCAGTTGTGTTATCAACTGTCGTCTCTTTGTCTTCAAGGTTGTTCAAGGTTTCCGGTTCCCACCGCAAGACCGGGCAAATTCACGTGGAGGCACACCACCACCAACCTTCGGCCAGCAGGAGTTGTGCCTGGCGCCCCGAACTGAACGCACCGCAAGGATCCGTGCCCTGCTTCCGAGTAGTCTCAGAAAGGAACTGTGGTGTCTCGGGCAGACTGATTGACGGAGACCGGTGCATCGCAACCTCATTCTGCGCTGGAATTTTGACTTGAGTGATTTTATGGTTATCGTTGAGGCTGCGTCTCTGTTAGTTCTTTAGCTTTGATCCAGTCCTTCAGACGTTCTTACCTGTAGGCCATCAGCCCCAGTGGAGTTTAACTTGCCATATTTGTGTAATCTGACGAGCCCTCATTAAATGTATAAAACTTGCGATGTTTTGGTAGTTGTCTTTCCAATCACCCTCGACTCTGTATCATTTTTGGTGCCAGTGCTCGTCAGCGTTCATGGAGAATCAGTGCTCCCCTGAGATCGTGTTCATTACCGACTGAGCTGTTTTGTTTTTGGGGTCATGCTACTCGTACCAGGCCATCAGCCGGTACGAATCCCAGTCTCCAGCGGGCAGAGACAAAAGCAGATTTGGCCCTCGGCAGAGCAGAACTGTACCGTAGCACTGTTCTTGTCTTGTCCAGATCGTTCAACGAAGGTACTGGTGTGCGAAATTCGACGTTTGGAGCGTCTGGGACGATCTCAAATTAGTGTAGCAGCTTGAGTGAATGGAGTAAAGTTCTCAGTTACAGCGGCTACAGATGCATTCAGGGGCTGTTGTCGACACCACAAGTGTATTTCCCAAATGCACTCGGCGCTTATATGAGTATGTGTGAATGCGATGGACCTAAACGGATCTATTTACGTATACAGACGTATACACAGAAAGGACTCTCGGAGGATTCTGATAGCCTAAAATCGACGAGCAGTTTTAGCGGACGGATATTTGAAAAAGTCTAGCTTACCGTTTGATTCGTGGGTCAATTCCCAACAATTACAATTTTCTACGGTATTCGTACTATACTGCGTGTACGCGTAGTCGATAAAACTGTGGGAATGTATGATGATTTTGGTCGATTTAATTGGAATATATCCAAGCGAGCACGCGGCACCGCTTTTCGACGTGAAATCTCGACTCAGAATGAATGTTCTTTCTGTTACGGAAAAAGCTTATCGCCCCTTATCGTATTGCTAAAAACTTCTCTGCCTGTATTTTCGATCCTACTTCAACCATGTTTTACCTCCATTCACAGGGCCTGATTGAATCAAATACCGATTGGGCCAGTATGTACGTTTTCCGAATTTTGGCTCGTAAACCACTACTAGAAACAACGTCTGAATCTATGTGTCTATGGTGGCTCAAAACCTGCTCGTGTTTCACGCAAAGCTTCTTAACCGATCGCTAATGCTGGAAGAGGAGTTCAGTCGGATGAATGCGAGCAGAAAATTAAAAGAACGATGCTTTGCCTGGTAATGCGACAGAGCAAAACGGATGGAATGAATAAAACGTCGCGGTTAAAAAGGACCTGTCACGTTTACTCACTCGCAACTCCGGAATCTTGCCGAATTGCCACGCCACTGACTGCACGCAGCTCTTATATACCGCCGCGCGGGAGGTCTTTTACAAAACGACACGTTATATTCGAGTCGGAAATGTGATAGTTTTGTTTTGCATGTTTGGCACGCGAACGGTGTAGGGTGAGAAGCTAAACGAACACCTCCGTTTGAGAGGTTCCGCCGTGCGGTGATCAATCACGAGCCGGTGACGTCGTATGCCTTTTTCCGTTCGTTTCTCGATGCGTTTATTGTGGGATCTTGAAGTTTACCAGCAGCAATCTTGAACGTAAATTCGAAGCTGGTCTTGGAGGATCCTTTCTGCACTGCAACCTATGAAATCTCTTGTGCGTAACCATGCTTCTATTTAATGTCTCAGAAAATCTACTTTTTCGTTGAAAATTCGAAGTTTGTCAACCGTCTGTCTTACAACGCTTGTCAGAGTTCTCGGATTTCACCTTATCTTATCATATAAAATAATGTATAATTAATCAGCGCCATGCATGGCTATGTTATATTCAGTTTGAAAAATTCCTCTTTTATCGAACTGGCACAAAAAGGCTAACCTGTGGTACATGGTCAGACAGTTTTGATGCGGTCACATTTGAGACTTTCGACCTAGTGCCACCCGTCCTAAGACAGTCAATAGACAGTCAATGTTATGACATTAGTTCTTTGGTCAGATCAGAAATTTTGTGTGATTTGTTTTCCATGTGTGCACTTGACTGTAATTTTTGTGTCAAATTTCAGCTGAACGTCATTATCTGCGATATTATATGTTCTCATTTTCATGTACATTTTTGTAGTCATCTCTTTTTTTGTGATGTCAGTGCTGTACTTTGTAGGTGTCATAATCTTTGTGTCAGTATTCATAGCCCTTCGTCTGTTCCGGTTCTCAAATATTTCTCCTTTTGTTTGTTTAATTATAATTACTCACTGTCACTTTGCAAATGGCGCTTGCGAGTATGATCGAGCCTTGATCTACATATTTTACTAATATTTTCTTGAATACTGTGAAAGACGTTCCTGTACTATCGACCACTTCTACCCAACCTAAAATTGACTTTTACAATGTTTACTTTTGTCCATGTGTCAGGGGGCTTTTACCGTCCAAGCAGGTTGTACGGTACTTTTTGTTGGGGAGTCATGTTTATTTATTTTGCTTTGTTTGTTATGAGATGATTTGATGCTACCTGCCAGGGACAGGGACAGGGACAGCCATGGTAGATGCGAACGGTTGGTTGCAACTTAGTCGCTTGCGGCTCGTGTAACGAGGCAAATGTCAGTTTGTGTGGGATAGGTTCTCTTACAGTGTCCTCGAGTACAAGTTCGCAATAGGATTACCCTCATTGTGTAGTTGTAGTATTTTGGATTAGTTTTGTAGTGTTTTATTACGCCTTGTCTACTAACATGTCTTCAGTTGTTGCTTTTTGAGTGTCTGTGTGAGTGTGGCGACCTTTTTGGTTTGCGTCCCTTTGCGTTATTATGCGTTACTCCACGTTGCTTTGCGTTAGTTTGCGTTACTTTGCGTTATTAGCTGCGTTGGGATCGGGGGAGCAAAGTCTCAGTGAGTTTTCCATATTGTCACAACATGTTTGAGAACCAATTTTTATTGGGTTTGACTCAGGGGTTTCTTGGACGGACTTCTTCCCCTGAAGGCCTATTTTTGAATCCGTCACTCTCCATTTTCTTCGACTTGGCAGTTTGACATGTTTTGTTGTGTTGTCTTCAATTGTTTTATTGTTTTTTGTTCCTTTTGTTCATCTTGTTTATTTTGTTGATGCTGTCAATCACCATGTTAGGTGTTTAGAGAAAAGAGCCATAAAAGACTAGTTTTGCACTTCATTTGTTTTGAGTGAATGTAATTTTCTGTGCAATGAGCGTGTTTCATTAAAGTCCACCTTGAACTCCACCTTCTTCCCCCTCGGGTCGTTCACCTTATGAACAAAAGCGGATCAAAGGGTTAAGACGCGAACAAACGGACACAACGAAGGTTTCCGATGATCAGAGGCCAATCACGTGAAAAAGTCACTGGGGGGAGGGGGGGCGTACCATACAGGGTTCAAATATTTCACAAGTTTAGACCTTTTTGCCGGCTATCATCAAATTCTAATGTCTGGAGAATCCATCTCCTACACTGCCTTTGTGACCCAAGACGGTCAGTATGAGTACGTGCGGATGCCGTTCGAGCTATGCAATGCCCCTGCGGTGTTCCAAAGAATTATAAATACCGTTCTGGGTCAATACCGTTTCCACAAAGTCATTTGCTATCTAGATGACTTGCTCATTCCAGCCAAAACAATCGAAGAGTCTATCGGCCTCCTCGGGGAAAAACTTCAATTATTTGCTAAGGTAGGACTGACTCTGAAGTTATCAAAACGCTACTTTTTGCACATCAACATTCAGTACCAAGGTCATGTGATCAGCGAGGCGGGAATGTGACCTTCAAGCTTAAAATTACAGGCGGTTACAACTTTTCCGGAACCAAAAGACATACATCAGGTACGGCAGTTTTTAGGATTGACCGGTTACTTTCATAAATTCATTTACAAATATGCCGAGAAGACCAAGCCACTGACACTTCTTCTACATAAAGATGCAAAGCGGATAACAAATTCGTCATGCGGATGCCTCAAGTCGGAGTCCCTCACCAAACGAGTTTACTATACAGAGTGTTTCAGGGATGATAGCAAAAAAATCAACTGTGAGTAGATTGAAATATCAAAATATGAAGAAAACCTATATACCATTTTGCACAGTTCGGCCTAATGACGAAGATACAGTCCTCCAAAGTTCACTTTTTTCGGATTTCAAAAATTTGTAACTCAAGAACGTTCCAACAAATTTAGCTTCAATCCAGCAAAAGCTGGTTTGTAATAATCATCTATCAACCTGTCAAATTTAGAAAGAGTACAATCAGTGGAGTGGAAGTTATGAGGGGTCACCTTGAGTCAACTTTTCTTCGGATGCTTCTAAATTATTGACCCTCATAACTCCTACACCACTTGTCGGATTCTTTCCAAATTTGGCAGGTTGGTAGATAATTATGACGAACCAGCTTCTGCTGAATTAAAGCTGAATTTGTCGAAACGTTCCTCAGTTACGAATTTTTGAAATCCGAAAAAAGTGAACTTTGGAGGGTTGTATCTTCGTCATTAGGCCGAACTTCGCAAAATGGTATATAGGTTTTCGTCATATTTTGACGAGATCTACCCACAGTTGAATTTCTTGCTATCATCCCTGAAACACCCTGTATATGCGGTCTTTATGAAGATTGGATGCCAGTAGCCCAGTCGAATGATAAAGATACATATACAACAAATCCGAGAGGTCTTGGAGTCCGGAGAGAGGGATGATAATAGGGAATTGTTCCATAACTATGCGTTGAAAGGCAGAAAGGTGTATCGCATCACAAGTCGTGGTTCAAAATGGGGGATTCTCAAAGCAAATCGTTTCCAGTTACTCCGAATGACACACGATGATCCCGAACATTTTGCCTACGAAAAGACTTACGAATTGATATCAAATAAGTTTTGGTTTGAACGGATGAGACGATTTATGAAAAAATATGCTCGAGTTGTTTGAACTGCCTCTTTTTCAAAAGTCCAGGCGGAAAACCCCAAGGGTTTTCTTCATCCTATAGAGAGAATCGCAAGGTCCTTCCATACTGTGCATGTGGACCATCTTGGGCCTCTCATCAGAACGAAAACAGAAAAGACACAAATCCCAGTCATTATAGACGCTTCCACCAAGTTCATTTCATCATATCCTGTCAAAGGCACCAAGGCCACCTATGTTATATTGTGTTTCTGAGAAATGATAAGGGTTTTTGGTACTCCGAAGCGAATCATAAGCGATAGGGGAACGGCATTTGATAGCGTTGAATTCTTCTCATTCTGCCGTGAATTAGGTATAACTCACCATATGAATGCAACTGCCCTACCACGAGGAAATGGCCAGGTAGAGCGGTATAATGAAACTATTCCCACTCAGCAAGAAAACATCTCTGTGACATCACTTAGATGTTCAAGTCACAACTGCGATGTTAACAAAAAAAGTCTATGCGATGTTAAGTGGACATCTCTGTTATCTCTTATGTCCGGGTAATTAGAACATGAATGAGATATCTCAAAGATGTCTGAATGTGACATACTATCTACATCGCTATTCCACATCTCGTAGATATCACTTTTTGACGTACATATAACGTCGCATTTTGGATGTGTATTTTTAAATAAAAATTAATTTTTCACCACTTTTCAACATAGTTTCATGTCATAGGAGGTTCCGCACCTATTTTTACTAATTTTCACAATCTATACAGCACGTTTTTTCCCTAAGTTGTTCTTTTATTGGCGTACTCCGGAGGATTCAAACCTGGATCCCATAGGTGATAGTTAGAGACACTGCTGCCGATTTGTCTAAGCTACCAACTTGTCTAATACAGTATATTTGAACAGCGCGCTTGATGTTCAGGGATATTTCTCGGAATATTTCATAAGGACTCCAAACAATAGGTACACCGAGCCCAAAGAGCCTCGCTGGGGCTCGAAACGTTACAGCAAGACACAAGGGGCTCCGTTGGGACCCCGGAAGTTACAATAAGACATGGATGGGAGTCATCAAAGTATTCGAACGCCCAATAAGACACAAAAAAGGGCCCATTTATTTGGAATTCCTAATAACACAAGAGCGGACACAAGGGTTCACCAAAGGTGCGAAAGCCACGACAAAATGCAAGAAGGCCCAGTAGGCTTTCGAAGAACACAAAGAGACGCAAACGGGACACACTAGTTCCGAAAGCCACATGCACAAGAAAACACAAAAATGGTTCAAAACGACATATGGAGACATAAGGGGGCCCGCAGGGCCTCAAACTAAACATGAAGACACAAAGGCTGTTCTGGCATCACACATCTGGAATAGGGGGCAAAACTATTAGTTAAATATTTTCCGACACACAGAGCTTAACGATGACAGCCCGCGAAATTAAAAAAATCTCTCAGTGACTACGTCTCATTGACGTCAGTGAGATGTTACACTCCCATCAGTTGAAAGAAGTAACAGTGTTACGTCCGGTAGATGTCCCATGTGTGATGTTCAATTTAAGTTCATTTGGAAACATCTCTCAGACATTACATCGTATAACATCGCGGATGAACATCACATCGATGTGGAAGTAACGCTCATTGTGATGTTATTTTATGACATGATTGAGATCATCTCATTTAAGAAACATGACATGCTATGCTGAGTGGATTCTTGCTTCCTCAGCGACAATGAGTGCTGACAACAATGATGATGAGTGGGATCTCAACTTGAATAATATCCAACTAGATCTAAATGGTACGATTAATCAGTCCATTGGTGTAACCCCCAGCGAGACACTGATGAGTTATAGGGTATGTTCGCAAGATATTATAGCTTCAGGTGATGGAGCTGATGACGAACAGAGCCTTGATATCACCCAAATTCGTCAGAAAATGATCACGAATATAGAGCTTTCCCAAGCACTGCAAAAGGAAAGACTTGATAGGCGTCGGAGGGCAGCTCATGCGTACTCTGTTGGAGATCTCATCTTGCTCAAAGTGACCTGCAATCCTCCCACGGGACAAAGCCAGAAGTTACTTCCGAAGTGGAGGAGACCTTTCGAAGTTGCAAAGGAACTTGGAAATGATCGCTACGAAGCGAAGGACATTCCAGGCGCAATCCGGAGTCAAGCTCCTTATACTGGTGTTTGTGGCGTAGAAAATATGAAGCCATGGATTCACTCGTAACGGAACGGAAGTCGTAGGTGGGACTGACAGGGAAGTGAGAGCGGGAGTAGAGGAGGGTCTTACTGGTATCACCCGGAGAGGACTTGTCTCCCTTGATTAGGTCGAGAGTCTTACTGGTGTTACTGAATACTGGGTTCACCCGGGGAGGACTTGTCTCCCTTGACTGGGTCGAGAGTCTTACTGGTGTTCTTGGGAAGGGCCCTACCTGGCAAAGCCTGATCATTTTTGCCTGTTCCTGGAAAACTTGCCTTGTCGTTAGTGAATAGAATAAACAGGCTGATGGTACTTTGTTTTGTTTGCCAAAAATTCTTCAAGCTATCATACGAAGTTCGACGTTTTGTCTTTTTGCTCATTTATTTGTTGTACTAAAATCTGATTTAATTTTAGATGTTGTGGACATGTCTCATGGCTGCACTCGTCACCGTGCCCTGCGACTGTCGAGCAAAGTTCTCTTTTGCAAACTGTCATTCGATTGAGCGGACACTCAAAGGTCAGGAAAGGCCGTGTCAACCGTCTGTCAACTACTTGTCGACTTCCCATGAAGCAGGGTCGACATTACCTGTCTAATGGGAGTGATGAACAACAGAGGGCATGGAAGAGGCGACACCGGGCGCAGGAAAAGGGAAGCGAGAGAAAGGGGGAGCACTACCGGTGTGAAATTACTGAGAGTAGACGCCATTGTGAACGTCACGTTTTTGGATAACAATGAATGCGTATCTAGCAGTCGGGGCTTGTTTTACTTCAGCCACAGAATCAGCCTTCCACTTTCAATTAACATGTATCTGTTTGATAAAATTTGGCTTTGTGCTGACAGAATTGCAATCCTTTCATAAGTTACTGTACTTCATGATGTTTTGAACAACAATTTGTTGGTTCATGGTGGTGCATCATTTTGAAGAAAGCTTCATGTCTAGAGGTTATGAAAAATTGAAAATAATGTCCACACGACATTATTTACGTGAAGTTCCTCCTAGTTTACCGGTAGACAGAGCCAGTAAACACTCTAAACTCACACATTGTATGATGGCGTGGTTCCAAATGATGGCCTCAATGTAACTGCTGTGCAGTTTTTCAAACCGTCTACTATTTTGTTTGCACCAGCACTTGTAAACGACAACCAAACACGCTTTTTGAGGGGGCCAAAGTTTATCTCTGCCGGGATCGATATGACATGCACTGTGCGAGCCCATCGCCGACATTGCCAACCGCACAAATGAATTGAGTGCTTTCTCTAATACACCCGCAGTTTTGGAAACACCGAAACTGCTGGACTGCGCTGCTGAGGTATGACCCAGTTGGATGACAGGCCCGAAGCTTGCTTCGTGTTATGGCAGGTGTCCAAGATTCTAAATACACAACACAAATATTATGGCTTGCACCGCAAACATCACGTCTCTCGTATTAGTGTTGCTTTGTTATGTATACCTGCGGAACTCCGTCAAAGGCTCCAAGAAAAACACCGCTGAAGTTTGTAAAACGCGACGCTAAAAGCGGTGGTTGCACCTGGCGCAACTCTTTTTCCTGGTATAAGTCGGTATGTACCTTACGCTGGCGTTTAGCCGCAGGACTGAGCTGCGGTCCGCTGTCCGCTTCAGTTCCATCCCTCTTAAACTTCGAGAAGAGAGCGCGAAACTACACCGTCCGCAAAAACTACACTCATGGGGTGCTTCTCGCAGCTCTCCGTCTCGGCAGATGTTGCCCGGGAGTGGGAGGAACTTGAAGTAATTAAAACTTATTGTTCGGAACGATGGTCGGCGCGGATGCTTTTGATGCTTGCGTCTGCTGAATAAGCTATAAAAAACGCAAGGAGAATGTGCGTTGTAGCCAGTTAGAGCCTGCTCTTGGAGAGGCAGAGGAGTACATTATCTGCGGGAGTAAATTGGAACAGCGACTTGTCTTTTGATGTCTGATTTCATCGTGGTTTGGTTAGATTGATTCAAATTGAATGATGGCGTATGAGGAGCAAAGCGTCGGAACTTTTTTATGTACGGAAGCAACCTTTGAAATTTGAGAAAGTCGAGTTCAGTGTGCATGTAAGCTGCTGTTGAAATATGGCCGCTTTGTTGTCCTTTCAGCTTTTGATACCGACGTGCGTCGTGCTCCTTTGTACTGGGAGAAAAAAAAAACATCAAACAAGCATGCTTATGGAAGCAAAATATGCGTGTGTGAAAAGAGTGAAAGCATCGAAGTACTGCGCAATAGTGCATGATAATGTCTGAAAGGTGTAGAGGCAGATTCTCACGTGCAAATGCAGAAAAGACCTTCTTTTGCTAACCCTTCAAATTCAACTCAAGGCCAGCAATAATGGAGTTTCATCAATATTCTCCTAATCATTGTGGGATCTAAAGCTCAACGTTCCCCACAGAACGCGTCCCCCGGAGAATATTCACAGACAAAAAAACCGGTTCAACATGCCCCTTGAATGGGTTGATTGCCTGCAATTCCGTTTATTTTAATTTGATGTAACTTGTCTTGTGAAAGCACTAATCGACGCTCCAGTGTCAAGCAACATTATGTAATTTTTTGAATGGTCAGTGTGGTGTGCATGCAGTACATGCTGTGTATCCCGTATTGTAGTGTGTAATTTTGACATATAAAAATAGAGAAATCAAATTTTCTCAGTAGATGATCAATACACAAAGTTACTACAGAAACTCCCTTTCTTATATGCAAAGCCAGACTTTACTTTACCTGTTAAGCACTCAGTTAAACATAGAATTTTTACTACTGGTGCTTTACCATTCGCTAGATACAGAAGACTTGATTCTCTTAAACATAAAATAGCTCAAAGTAAAGAACACATGGTTCGCCTAGGTATTTGCAGACCATCGTCCTCATTTTTATCTTTACCATTACACATGGGTGAAAAAAGAACCTGATGACTGAAAACCTGGTGGAGACTACAGACAACCGAATTTAGTTACAATACCAGACCTGATATCCATTGCCACACATTCAAAATTTCAACATGTATTTACATGGTTGCAAATTTTTTTCTAAAATAGACCTTGTCAGAGGTGATCATCAAATACTTGTTGCAGACGAAGACATCTACAAAACTGCCATCACCACACCATTTGAACTTTTTGATTTTTTGCGATTACCTTTCGGTTTGAAAAACGCAGGACAAACATTCCAAAGATTTATGAACCAAGTTCTCAACGGTCTCAATTTTGTATTCTGCTACCTCGATGACATTCTCATATTTAGCAAATCTGAAATGAGCACTTAGAACATCTGGAAATCGTTTTTTAACGTTCACAGTCATACGGACTAAACATTAAACCCACTAAATGTATTTTTCGCACAAGGAACATGAACTTTCTGAGCCACAAAATTTCCCCAGACGGTATTTTTCCTTCAGAAGATAGAGTTGAAATTATCAAACAATCTCCCAAACCACTATCTCTCAAACAATTGCAAAAATTTGTTGGCATGGTGAATATTTATCACAGATTCATTACCAAAATTGCAGAACTCCTTTGTCCATTATATCAGTTAATTACGGACTCACAAAATGCAGAAGACAAACATTTTTCAAGTTGGTCTCATGAGTGCGAAATCAGTTTCAACAAAATTAAAAATGAATTGATTAACGCAACCCTGCTTGTCAATCCGAATCCTAACCTAGAGATTAGACTCACTGTCGATGCTTCTAACCTGGCTATCGGAGCAGTATTAGAACAAAGAAACAACAATCATTGGGAACCTTGAGCTTATTTTTCACGTAAACTAAGCAAAACAGAACACTCCTCTTCTACTTTTGATCGAGAACTCTTAGCAATTTTTGCTTCTATCAAACACTTTCGATTTTTCTTAGAAACTATAGAGTTCAAAACATTCTCAGACCACAAACCTTTGACAACTGTTTTGAAAACCAGATCGGAAAAGAGCCCTCGACAAAATCGTCAGTTAGATTACATTTCACAGTTCAATACCGACATTCATCACATTAGTGAAGACCTTAACTTAGTTGCTGACACCTTATATTATATTGAACACAACGATGAAGCCTCGGACATTGATTTTTCTCCACAGTTAGACATCAAAATTCTCAAGACTGAACAAGACAAAGATGTGGAACTCAAGTCAATGACCTCGAACAAACAAAAGAATCATTCTAAGTTTCTACTTGAAGAAGTCGTTGTTCCATTTTCTCATGACAAAATATTGCGTGATGTTTCCACTCCTTCTTGTCGACCCTATGTTCCAGCTTCACTACGTAAAAAAATATTTAAAAAGATACATTCTATCACCCATTCTGGAATTCGTTATTGAAGCAAATTATTTGGGAGTGAATATTTTTGGCCTAGAATGAATAGTGATATAAGTCTTTGGGCAAAACAATGTTTGAATTGTCAAACGGCAAAAGTTCATAAGCATACTCGACCCGGAATCGGACATTTTGAAATCCCCAAAGGCAGATTAGAGCATATACATTTGGATCTTGTCGGCCCCTTACCTCCGTCTGGTGGTTGTAGCTATATTCTCACAGTAATAAATCGTTTTACTCGATGGCCGGAGGCGTGTCCTCTCAAGCATATTTCTGCAAAAACAGTAGCTAACACGCTTTTCACTCACCACGTCAGTCGATTTGGTGTTCCGCACACGATAACAACCGATCAAGGCAGGCAATTTGAAGCACACCTCTTCAAGGAATTTACTTTATTTTTAGGTTCACACAAAATTCACACGACGTCTTACCACCCCCAAAGCAATGGAATGGTCGAACGGTTCCACCGGACACTACAGTCAGCCATAATAGCTTGTGCCAACACGCAACACTGGAAAGATGAACTTCCAATTATTTTGCTAGGATTTCGAGCAATGATCAAGGAAGATCTTGAGTGTTCTCCAGCCGAATTGGTTTTCGGTCAACTCCTTCGCATTCCCGGAGAGTTTTTCACTGAATCTCAAACCTCACTGAACTTAAATTCCACCATCAATCATTTGCGTCAACTTTTCGAAAACATAAAACCTAGAAAACGTATATTTTCAAATCAGAATTTTTTTTTCAATTCGGATCTCAAAACATGTAAATACATCTTCATCCGAAATGACAAATTAAAACCTGGATTGGATTCTTTCTACAAAGGTCCTTATGAAGTCACTAAACGCAACAATAACGTATTCCAAATTTCGAAGAATGGTGAAGAAGTCTGTATAAACGTCGAAAAGATCAAACCGGTTTATATGCCTGTGGAGGATGATAATTTAACCAAAGATTCTAGAAAGTTACATTTGCAATCAATTAATTTCTTTCGAGGGGGGGGGGCATCGCGATGTGCATGCAGTACATGCTGTGTACTCCGTATTGTAGTGTGCACCCAGCAGGATTCCAATTTCATAGTATGTTATGGTTATTGTTATAATTAATTTATATTGTTGTAATTTTGACATATAAAAATAGAGAAATCAAAATACAGGAATTGATTACATAATATACATAGTATTCCCAAGCGGCAATACCAGGAATACTATGAGTTGATTGCCTGCAATTCCATTTATTTTAATTTTTTGTGACTTGACTTGTGAAAGCACTAATCGACGATCCAGTGTCAAGCAACATTATGTAATTTTTTAATGGTCAGTAACAAAAATGAAATTCAAGCCCCCTTACAAAGTATTCCCTCGTCGTCGAAATTTTGATCTTTTCTATTGTTCACGAGAGAACAATTCGTCATCGTTCGAGTTTTAAGTACCCTTTATTACGTAAGTTGACCCGTTTCCGTTTCTCCCATCCCCTGTTTGGGAATCTCTGACTGCGAAATCTTCCTGAGTTTTGACTGTGTGTCGGTTGGTAAATCCTGATTTGCGCTTCTCTTGTAATTTTAATTATAATCATAATTTTGTTTAGGTCCATTGTCGTAGTACCTACCTGGTTGTTGACCTCTCTGAGTGTTTTCTTGTCTGTTCCATCCGTAGGTAGATACTTGCCCGTTCGTATCTGCGCTGCTGCTTGCACATTCGTTATTGGCTGACTGAATTGCATCACGCAGAAACTGACATATTCAGGCTTTTACTATCATACGCAGATCTTGGTTGTTTATCCCGTTTGCAAAACAATTCATCGCAAGCTTCTCATTGAGTTCTGCAAGCGCGTGTTGTGATCCCACCACATCCCTAGATTGACATATTGTGAGATCCCGAAAGAACTGCTCGGTTGATTTGCCAAAATCATCAACTGATCTACCTCCCTGTTTTGCAGAATTCAACTTTTGGGATTAGATTGTCGCGGATTTTCGCGTCAATAAGAGTTTTTTCATGTCCTCTATCAGAATTGCGCTCACTTGAACTTCTGTGCAAGTGAAACTTTTTATGGAATTTTTGAAGCTTGTTACCCATTTCAACGCTCCATGACCAGCCCGATAAATCTTCGGTCTTATTGATATACATGCAAGTACTCGATTGATGTCACAAGTGCAAGTAGCTTTTTTTTTCTCACGCGATAGTATTATTCTGATTTGTTCAACGTGCTGCTGTAGTGGGCCATAACCTTTTTTTGTTCATCTTGCATCTTGGATTTGCGACAGCACGGCGCCCATCGCTTCTCTACTGCAGTCTGTGTCTAGGATGAAACTGCCTTCGTCTCGAGGAAGTGCCAATACGGGACTCGTTATTGGAACATTCTTCAAGTCTTCGAATGAATGTTGGCATTCCTTAGTCCGCCGGAAGACTTTCTTGGCTTATGTGAGGCAGTGGAGAGGTTTAGAATTTTGGCGTACTCTTCCACAAACTTGCGGTAATAGCTGCACAACCCAAAGAAACTCCTAACTTCTCGAGTGTTCCCTGGCGTCTTTCAGCCCTTTACAGCGTGAATCTTGTCTACGTAGATTGTAGATTGTAGATTAGAGGTGGTCGTTTGGTCTCGGAGGATCCTTTCTGCACTGCGGCCCATAAGATCTTTTGTGCGTGACCATGCTTCTATTTAATGTCCTAGGAAATCCACCTCCTCACCGAATCGGATGATTTCCTTGGGAGACTTACCTCTGATGTCTGCGGGTGTCACACCTCCCAGCAGCGTAAGTCTTTTCTGTGCCAGTGCTTCGCACTCGCAGAGTAAGTGGACGGTGGTTTCATCTGCCAATGCATAAAGCCTGCAAATAGGTGAGTTTTCCTTACCCATTTTTTCCAGGTAGTATCTCACTTTGCAATGTCCAGTGAGTAGACCCGTGAGTAGACTTATTTCGTTCTTAGAGAGCGACAGGATGGACTGCGTCTTTGTTCTGGAGAGCGCAATAAGCTGTTTGGCTTGTCGTTGGCCTGGAATGCTCTTCCAGTAGGCCTCTATCTGCCTATTCTCCCATTTATCGACTTCTTCCCTTATTAGGGATGACGACATCCCACATGTGGGCTCCGGTCCAATAAATGTTGTTTGAGCTCCTTTTTCGCGAGGGCATCCGCTTCTTCATTTCCCTCGATACCCTGGTGGGCAGGTACCTACATTAAAGTGAGTTTGTTGCTCTCAGCCAGCTGTATGAGTGATTTTTTGCAGTTCCAGGTGGTTTTTGACTTACGGTCATAGGCCTCCAGGTGCCTTAAAGCCGCCTGGCTGTCTGTGGCAATGCAAATTCTTGCTCCTTTGTACTGTCTGGATAGGCATACCTGGGCACACCTCTCCACCGCCAGTAATTCGGTTTGTAGAGTGGACAGAAACCTTCCCACAGGCAGTGATTTACCATACTTCGGGCTATATATGCCTATCCCGGCTCCTTCCTCTCTTACGGATCCGTCTGCGTACCAGATCATGTTGTTTTTCTGCAGCCGGGCCACCCTCCGGGCGCTTTCCTGGCGGTCATTTACGAACACTTCATAGGTAGCCCCGAAGTCGTACTCAACTGACATGAAATCTCTTGGGCTCATGAGGAACTCCTCTCTTTTAGAATTTAGAATTCAAGAGGTTTAGAATTTTGGCGTATTCTTTCACAAACTTGCCGTAATAGCTGCACAACCTAAAGAAACTCCTAACTTCTCGAGTGTTCCCTAGCGTCTTCCAGCCCTTTACAGCGTGAATCTTATCTACGTCGGTTTGAGCACCATCTTCCAATACCACGTGACTCAGATACTTCACTTTTCTTCGAAATAAGTGACATTTCTTTGAATTAAGCTTCAAGCCTGCCTCTTATAACCTCCGGGAAACTTGCTTGAGTCCGCACATTTTTTGGTGAGAAGTCTTTCTATGAACGATCACATCGTCCAAGTAAACAAGAGCAGTTTTCCATGGCAGTTCCATCAGGATCTCCTGCATCAACCTCTCGAAGGTCGCGGGGGCATTACATAAGCCGAACGGCATGACTTTGAAATGCAAAGGTCCAGCTACAAGTTTTCGCACCAGGCTTGAAGAGACAGCGTCCTGATAGGCGCCAGCCCCGAGCATTCTTGGTAAGTGACGTTACACTGTTGCCGAGGTCAGCGGTCGGCTGAGCTCGATCAAATTACGGAAAACTAGCCGGAAACAACGGTATCATTTGCCGGATCAAGAGGATTTCGATTTGGTTTTCAATTACAAGCCGTGGCTGAATCCGATATGTCGATGACACCTGTTACACAATTAGCTCTCGAGCACGCCTCGGCTCATGTTACACCCAACCAAACCGAAGAACAAAAAAACTAGTGATACCGCAAAAACGTGCCATATTTATAAATCACCTTTACTCAATTTCCCAGCACGAGCACACCGCACGCGTATTTTCCCTGGACGTGCCATTAAACATTCCATTTTTTTTTCTCTCGCCAAAACGACGCGAGATAGCCGCATATACGGCGCATTAGAGGGGATGTCCGTGAATAAATCTAGTTTGGTGCTGGTATGCTGCAGGGGCGTCCCCTTTCCTCATCCGTTCACCGCACACCATAACCTCCCACGACCCTTCCTCTGGTGTTTATGTTATGATACACAACTGCGACACACATCCCCGCAATAACATAACTCAACCAGACGCTCCTCTCATCCTCTCTTCATGATCGCTATGGAGCAAAAGCGGTCCCCGCAGGCCACTGGGCTCTCTCGCCGACGCCGCCGCCGCCGGCAGAAAAATCAATCGGTCGTGCTCCAGTGAAATTACGGGTGTTCGCCGGGCTCCCTCTCTGCGAAACCCAATAATTTCCCGACCATCTAGCACCGGAGCAGCAAAAGCACGAAAACAAAAACGTGATGTAACAGGTACTGTATACAACGGAGGTGTACACACGGTGAAGTTGGCAGAGACTTGGCAGTTTACGACGAAAGGGTTGTCGGAGCCCCGAGAGCCCTTTTCTTGCTGAATAATTCAAACTCGAGACTTTGGGACGTAGAAAGGGGTGGCGCAGGCACGAGGGTAGGCAGGACGAACCGCTGTCAATTCAATTAAAGTAAATATTATTCGCCGCCGGAGAGAGAGTCAAACAGAAAGGTATACCGGCCGACGCAGCCACATAGCCAAAAGTACACGTTTTCCCTCGGCATTCCCGCCAAAAAGGACAAAGGAGACGCAACGCACGGGGGGCCTTTGAGGATTAACTTGTTTTGGCCGGGAGAGGAGAACGGCTTCGCCGGAATAACAATCCAATTCGATGGGTGTGTACCTATTGAGCGGAACTTTAATTGAATGGATTCCGCTAACTTTACGAAATGCATACCTTCCTGGAGAGAGAGAGAGAGATTTACTGGGCTCTGGACGTCGCGTCGTTCCATCCGTAGTTTTTCAATCGGAGACTTCTTTGATGAGGATTAATGCCGCGAGACTCGAGGGCGAAACCGTAAATTTGCTTTGTGCAACACGCTTGACTTTGCTACACGACTCATGCAAAAATGCAAATTCCCACTCAGCATAGCATGTCATGTTTCATAAATGAGATGATCTCAATCATGTAACAAAATAACATCACAATAAAAGTTACTTCCACATCTATGTGATGTTCATCCGCGATGTTATACGATGTAATGTCTGAGAGATGTTTTGAAATGAACTTATTGAATTAAACATCACACATGAGACATCTACCGGACATAACATTGTTACTGCTCTCAACTTGCCGAAGTGTAACATCTCACTGACGTCAATGAGACGTAGTCACTGAGAGATTTTTTGAATTTCGCAGGCTGTCATCGTTAAGCTCAGTTTGTCGGAAAATATTTGATAAATAGTTTTGTCCCCTATTCCATGTGTGTGATGCCAGAACAGCCTTTATGTCTTCATGTTTAGTTTGAGGCCCTGCGGGCCCTCTCATGTCTTCATGTGTCGTTTGGAACAATTTTTGTATATTCTTGTGCTTGTGGCTTTCGGAACTAGTGTGCCCTGTTTGTGTCTCCTTGTGTACTTCGGAAGCCTTACTGGGCCTTCTTGCATTTTGTCGTGGCTTTCGCACCTTTGGTGAACCCTTGTGTCTGCTTTTGTGTTATTCGGAACCCCAAAATGGGCCCTTTTTTTGTCTTATTGTGTTTTCGAATACTTTGATGAATCCCGTTCATGTCTTATTGTAACGTCTGGGATCTCAACGGAGCCCCTTGTGTCTTGCTGTAACGTTTAGAGCCCCAGCGAGGCTCTTTGGGCTCGGTGTATCGTTTGAAGTCCTAATGGAATATCCCGAGAAATATCCCTGAACATCAAGCGCGCTGTTCAAATATACTGTAGGTATAAGACAAGTTGGTAGCTCAGACGAATCAGCAACAGTGTCTCTAACTATCATCTGTGGGGATCCAAGTTCGAATCCTCCGGAGGACGCCAATAAAAAAACAACTTTTCTTAAGGAAAAAACGTGCTGTATAGATTGTAAAAATTAGTCAAAATAGGTGCGGAACCTCCTATGACATAAAACTATGTTGAAAAGTGGTGAAAAACTGGAAAATAATCGTAAATAATCGAAAATTAATCAATTTTTTCAAAATACACATCCAAAATGCTACGTAATATGTACGTCAAAAAGTGATATCTACGAGATGTGGAATAGCGATGTAGATAGTATGTTACATTTGGACATCTTTGAGATGTCTCATTCATGTTCTAATTACCCGGACATGAGGTAACAGAGATGTCCACTTAACATCGCATAGACTTTTTTGTTAACATCGCAGTTGTGACTTGAAGATCTAAGTGATGTCACAGAGATGTTTTCTTGCTGAGTGGGTTCATGCCCTGGCTAGGGCATTTTTCGTCACTGTGTTGGTACTCAAGCTCTGGATTAGTCAAGTAACATCTGACAGTTTTCTAAGTGGCTCAAGAACTAAGGTTTGTCACGTTTGGATTTTGAACGATTCAACTATGTCGACTCTGGAATCCATTTTCAAGGTAAGATAGGTCCGAGAAGCTCGATAGTTTTATTGAAATTAGACAACATCAGCTTATTTATTTTGATGAGACTCACGCACAATGCGTTCGTACATGCTAATGCTCAACATGCTCAGGTATCCTGCACGCTTCTCTCTTGATGCCATTGCACGTTTCAGCATCATAACTTAATGTGGGAAAATTTACCGGCAGCCGAGTTGTTTTCAGTCCTACACAATGCCGGTATCTTTCAATTATTGCAGAATGAACATGACGACATTGCAGTTGGATGAATGTTGCAATTTTGGCTGTGTAATAATAACTGTAGAGGTCGAGCTCACCCGCAACTCTCAAACTCCAGCATAGGCATTTTTGCGGCTGTTTTATCGATCGCACCTGCCTCGTGCCTATCCACCGCAACCAGCTGTGCAGTAGAGGTTCAAATTGCTAATTCTTCAAAGCCAGCGGAAGTGTTTTGCTTGTGTAGAGACAGCCTCAGGCGTTCGGAATGCGCAAGAGTAACCCAGCAACAACGCCGGGTTAATGTAGTCTCGACCCCGAAAATTCCAACAGACTTTCTAGATTATGCAATAATACAATATAAAGACAAAACACAACATTTGCTTTCCGAGATATTACATGTAGGTATGCATAGCTCTACATAATCACCCTTAAGAGTCCTCTGTACGCTCAGAGTGGCTCCAACTAAAATGCTTCTAAATCGAAGCCGGTGATTTTCTTTGAACTGGCATTTGGAGATTCCACTTCATATCTTTATATAAACATGTTACCGGAAAAAAATCCGAGAAAAACCAATCACAGCCGAAGATAGTCAAATCTCACGCGCGCCACCCTAGGGCCTTTATTTGACTTGAAACAATAATCATTTTTTCAGGGTGGACTCTCAACAGTATTCTGCACAATCGTACCGGGTGGTTTTTCAGTAAAAAAATTTCAGCTGAAGATATGGGGCTCCAAATTTTTGAGCATTTTTTTAACAATTTTCACAGCCAAATAACTTCGGCTTTAGATATTTTATTGAAAAATCACCCGGTACGTTGGTGCAGAATACTGTAGAGAGTCCACCTTGGAAAAAGAAATTTTCTTCCAAGTCAAATGAAGGCCCTAGGATGGCGCCCGCAAAATTTGACTATCTTCGGCTGTGATCGGCTTTTCTCGGATTTTTTCCTTTCACATGTTTTTATGGAGATATGAAGTATAATCACGAAATACCAGTTGAAAGAGAATAACCGCCTTCGATTTAGAGGTCTTTTAGTCGGAGCTGCTTTAAGCGTACAGAGGACTCTTAATTTGAGATTTTAGAGTTTGATGTCCCAACTGACCCGATCTCAGCCGATCGTACTCACACTTTCAGATACCTCAAATCACTATCTACATGGATATTGTTATAATAGTGACATGAAGGCCCTTAGTGAAAGTTCATCCCTTGAATATGACAGGAAGGCACGTGCAGCCTGGAATGTGAGCGAATCGTCCAAATCAGCAATGCGGTGCATTTCCCATGAAAATGACGAGATGCTGAATAAAGACTTGGCACAAGCAAAGCCAAAACCTACCGGAAATGGCAGGAGACGTCATCGACCTGGGGCCCGTTTCATAAAACTACAAACGACAAATTACAAATGTATATATAACCTTGATGACCAGTTGTTGCAACAATGGATTACCAAGACTACACACCTGTAAATTGTCGTTTGTACTTTTGTGAAACGGGCCCCTGATTTGGACGATTCGATAAAGATGTCTGACCTGACCTGACCTGACCTAACCTGACCTGACCTGACCCTCAATATACTGGAACAAGAGGCATTCAGATTACTAATTGATTCTGTTGTGTACATCAGCACTGCTGGTTATTGATGCAGGTTGTTCATCAAAGAGCTGTGCCCTCAGGTCCAAGTACGATTGATTGTTAATTACGATGTGAGTATAACCATTTTTATATCTGTCTGCGAGTTTATTGTGTCGAGTGTCACGTGTATAGCATTTTATAATAAATAATAAACTTAGCATAGCAAGGTATGCGTTCCCATTTACCTCTCCCGATTTTCAGCTATTAGTAAAACAACAATAAAGAGCGAACCCCAGTTCACGGGTGGGGAAAGGGCCCCACCTTTTCCTATTCGTGACAATATACTGATTTTTCATATTATAATAAACTAAATATAATAATTATGTGAATCAAAAGAACTGTTTCCACATGAGGCCCTTAAGGGTCCTATTCACTCTTTCCACAACAGGAAGTCAAGCTATTTGGCTAAAAAGAACATTTGACCTTCAACTCTGCGTTACGTCGTGAGTACGTGGAGATTGCAAACTCTTGATGTTCGCAATGTTTTTGATGAGAACAATAACACTTTGTCATAAAGCTTTCACAAAATAGTTCCGCATCTACTCAATGAAACATTTACAGGAATTTTACAACCTTTGGATTTGTTTGTATTAGTGTTTGTAAGATATACTTGTATGAATCGTGACGTTTATGGCTCTCGGACTTATTTATCTATTTATTCAGAACACATACAGGACACCTACATCCTACTTACATGTGTTCGCAAAATATAATAACAAAAACCAAAATAAACAGTGGAACTTGAATTAATCTCCCCCCCCCCCCCACCCCAAAAAAAAAGAACAAATTATTACATTATCAACAATATTCTATGACTAGCGGTCTTGAATCTAGATTGACTATGAGAAAAAATGTCTACGTCAGCAGTGAGTTGCCGGTCATTAAAAATAACATTAAAGATAACACACATTCCATTAATCACACTGACATTATTAGAAACAAAAAAAAAGATCTAGGTCTAACTCTGTTGTTCGGCACGTAAAAGTCAGTCTTGATAGCAGGTAGGAGCTGTCGTGAAAGTTGTTGATAATTTTATATAGAAATAGCAATGTGGTTGTTGTCCTCTGAAATTCCAACTTTACAAGACCAAACTCATCGCGTATCGGCTGAAAAGACTCAAACCCTGGACCCCGTCCGTGCTTCTTGAAAAAAAGAAGACCCAGAAACTCATTCTGCACAACCTCGATGCTTTGCTTCATAACCTTAAGATGAGGATTCCAGACCGTACTGCAATATTTAAGTTGACTTCTAACAAGATAGTTGTAGAGTGATTTGATAGTGTTGAAGTTCCTGAATTTGCAAGATGTCTTTTTGATGAAACCTGAATTGCGTAGCGCCCCACTAGAAATATTCTAAATGTGAGCATCAAACTTCAACTTGCTCTGAAATGTCACTCCTAAGTCTTTTATTTGGTCCAGTTTTTTTAATGGAACTCCCGCGATAGTGTAATCAAATTCAGAATTATTGTTGGATTTTGAGAATATTACATAATTACATTTTGCGATGTTGAAATACAATTTATTTTTCAGTGACCAAGAATATACGTAATTAAGGTCTTGCTGGAGTGGAATGCAATCATTAACGGAAGTGACAGGTGCAAACAACTTGAAGTCGTCAGCATATAACAGCGTCTCTGGCTTAGAAACACTGGGAAAGTCGTTTATGAATATTAAAAACAGGAGGAGACCCAAATTAGATCCCTGTGGGACACCTGACTTTGCAGTGAAACTGTTTGATTTAGATCCTCTGTATAAGACGTATTGCTTTCTGTCCATTAAGTAAGAACGGAAAAAAAACACCAAGTGATCACTCAGGCCGTACGCTGTTAATTTGGCAAGAAGGATATCGTGGTTTACAGTATCAAACGCTTTGGCGAAGTCAGAATAGATAGCATCGACTCTAGTACTTCAGACTTCACTGAAGTATAATTCCCAGTGCTGTTCACTCAGTTAATTCTTAACTGCACCAATCCAATATCAAGTGCAGTTGTTTATTTACTTAAACTGGAAAGCTCTTGCATAGCTTGGACCACTTCTTTCGGCAAAAAGTGATATAATGTCATGTAAGTAGGTGACATGACATTTTTTGATCTTCATAAAAAAAAAATTGGTAACTATAACTACATTCCATAAAAACAAGTACTATGCAAGGTGTTCAGCGACTGATGGCCACAGCCCAATGGCAGATACAGGACCCTGGGGGCAGTCAAAATCAGCAAGTAAAAACATTTTGGCCAATGGTTACGGAGATACTGGCGATGAAAGGCGATGTCTCTGCAACAGATTGAGATAATCCGTTGAAATTTACCAGCGACATACCATATTTTGAGCTTGTCGCTTGTCACAATATCATTTAGAGCCAGGAAAACACAGGGCTGGACTTGAAAAAATGCGAGGGGTTCAACCACTGTGGAGGTTTTCTGTCCCTTGCCCTGGAGATCCGTGGAGGTTTGGTGGAGATCCGTGGGGATCTGTGGAGATCCGTGGAAATCCGTGGAGGTTTTTGGGGATCCGTGGAGATCCATGGAGGTTTCGTAGAGATCCATGGAGGTTTTATGAAGATCCGTGGAGCTTCGTGGAGATTTTTTCTCAATTTAGACATTTTCCCAATATTTGAAGTCATATGATATCTTTGGATCAATGTTTTGATATCTAAGCTTGATTTGTTGGCCAGCTGCTCTAGTTGAAAATAGTAAGGAAATACTTTGTATTGATAGATCGGCGGATTTTTGATATCGTTAAAGCAGAATTCTGTATTATTCCATTCAAGACGACCTGTAATGCATGTCACTCCTGTTTTCCTTTTTTTCTTTTCATGTTATTGACGTTTATGTCGAAATGTTCGTGCTTGTTGCGAATCGTTGCAAATGAGAAAATCAGGGTGAGGTTAGGTCAGGTCAGGTCAGGTCATTTTCTCCCAGATAGAACTGGGAGAATTATGCCTCAACGAAAAGAGATATCGATAAGGTGCAAACGTCAATCGAATGCGTACGTGACCACCATATAAAGTTGATCAATAATTTTTCTCATTTGGCCGCCATCTTTGATCCGCCATTTTGAATTTCTCTGAAAGTGGTCCGATTTGAGTGAAATTCACAGGCGATGTGAACATCCGATTTTGGACAAATGATGCTCTGCCGCCATCTTGGTCGCCATATTGAAATTTCTCATCACTTAATGATTTTCATGGAGCTTGGGAGTTACCTTTGTTTCGTATGATCATTCTTATTCTCTAGCCAAATTCCAATAACATTCTGCCGCCATCTTGACCGCCATATTGAAATCTCTTATTAGTGGAACGATTTTCATGGAGCTTGGAACTTATCCTTGTCTATTAGTAGGTACGATCATTTTGATTTTTAAGTCAAATTCCATGTTTCTGACACTATTTTGGCCGCCATATTGAAATTTCTGCCCAAATAACGGTTGAACTCTAATTAACATCTTGCGTTCACTAATCCTTCAAAAAGGAAGTGTGCTACTGAGCCTCATACCTATGAGGCATATTCGCTTGTTTCCCCTGCATTTCATTCCTTCCTTACACGCGTCGATTGCTTTATCTTGCGACTTTCTTCCCATTTCGTATGATTTATTCTTACTTGTGAATTTTTTTTTACGATTGTTAGCGATTTTCAGCCCTGTTTCTTCAGCGTGTTTTATGACGCGTTCTTTCTAGTCTCTTCTCGCCCAACAGTCCAATTTCGCCCCTTGGTCCCGTTAGTGTCTTTTGGTAGCGTATTGCCACAAAACCAATGTCTTTTACTAATTTTCTTACAATTACTTGCGATTTTTCACCCTGTTCTTAGTTTTATGATGCGTTCTTTTCAGCTTCTCCTCGCCCAACACTCCTATTTTACTCCACGGTCCCGTTTGTGTCTTTTGGTAGCATATTGTCACAAAAACAATGTCTTCCTGGTTTTCTTCCGATTTCTTGCCATTTTCTGCCCTGTTTTGTTTTACGACGCGTTATTCCTCTCGGCGCAAAAAATACACTGCGTAGTCTCCTTCCTTTCATTTTTTTTTCGAGAAATTGTGTATCTTCCGTAAAATTTCTTTCCAAAAACCTTCTGGGTCATCGTTTGTAGTCTATTCCTACTTTTGGAAAGATCAAAATTTGGGTCCCCTTTATGACACGGTCACATTCACTTTATCAGAAGACAATTGATTTTGATCCTCACTTGAGATAATTTGAACACTGCGCATGCGCTAGACTGTGGAGATCCATGGAGGTTTTGTGGAGATCCGTGGGGATCCGTGGAGATATGTGGAGGTATGGTGGAGGTATTGGAGGTTTCATTCTATTTGGAGGTTTTTTGTACCAGATTTTTGGCCGTGGTTGACCCCTCGAAAAAATGTCTCTTCGATTTTTGTCAAAAATAGTATTCTATGTAACAAGTAAGCAGAATGAATCTTTAGCGGACGAATTCGCTTGCTCAGAGACGAGGCGAAAGCCGAGTCCCTAAGGGCGGATAAGGACGTTCCAATAGATATTTCGGAAAAAGCCAAGAACATTGTCCTCGATTTTCTTCCAGCAAAGTCTTGCACGCAGTATGAGCGAGAATAAATATGATTTATTCATCGAATGAAAAAAAAAATAGTGTGAGTATTGTGAATGAAGATGTTGAATAGCATATTCCAATAGACAAATAATGCAGTCTTTTAAAGTGTTGCCTAGTTACCTTTGGAGGACTAGGCCGCTAAAGACGTATTTTGTGGACTAAAAACAATTCGCAAAATAAACATTTTGGATAGCGTATACCAAAAAATAGCATTAAAAGATGCGAAAAGCTAATAAAAGAAGCTATAAGAACGGCCGATGAAATTCAAGGCACACTTGAGTCTATGGCAAAAAAATTTACAATTACCGAACTAAAACTTTGACCAGACTACCCTAGTTCGGACGTCAAGCTCCACAATAAGAAGATGATCTGGACTTTTTAGTTCAACTCAAACAACGCCACTTTGTACTACAAGAAGGTTGTCGAAGATTGATATCCGGCTTCCAGTGATCAAAGACCAGATAGATAAACTGACGGAAACTGGATGTTTCACTACACTACATTTGAAGAATGGTTTCTTCAACGTACCATTGAACCGTTCAGTTCAAAATACACTCCGTTTGTGACACCATGAATTCGTGAGAGCTCCGTTTGACTTATGTGATTTGCTGGCTGTGTTTCAACGAATTATCAACGATGTGTTCAAGAACTTTATTCAACAAGGACTGGTGTTAACTTACAATAACGATTCAATTCATCTCTGAGTCGAAAAAGAAGCATTAAAGAAGGTTAAAATTGAGCTAAAGAGAGCTGAAGAGTATGGACTGAAGATTATTTGGGGAAAATGCCAGTTCATAAAGTGCAAAGTTGAATACTTGGGGCATGAAATAGAAAGTAGCACCGTGAAACCTTCAACGAAGAAGATTGCCGCTGTGATGAAGTTTCTCAAGCTTACGACAACGGAACAAGTTCATTGTTTTTTTGGGCTTATGGGATATTTCCGGAAATTTGTGCCGAATTATTCTTCTATTGTCAGATCTACTAAAGAATGCCCCAATCAAGAAAAAACAGCAAATCCAAATTTGAGAATCAGGAAACGTCATCTGAACTGCTAGACTTGAAAATGTTACAACATTATTTCTGTTGTCAACGCTTTCCTGAAGTTCTCATGAGTTTACCCTGTCAAGACTACAAAAACAAGAAAAATGTTCAGTCGACTTGGATCTCAACGAGCTGTGTTCCAAAATTCTCAAGCACATTCTAATCCTAAAGTGGATCTTCCTTCTGTTCGACCGCCTCCAAAGAATGTTGCGAGAATAACAAAATTAAGCATGTCAAGATTACAACGGGTGTACCAAGAGAAAACGAACAAATCGATAGGAACAACCGCGTCATCATTCCTGTCCTCACCAAGCTTTATTCAGAAAATCATGAGCAGTGGTTGCGAAAAAAGTGCAAGAAGCCCTCAACAGTACCAATGAAGCGCTCCCTTCGGAATACTTTTCAGTGTCAATCCTTTCGGAATACTTTTCAGTGTGAAGATTGAAAGAATAGAAGACATCAAGTCTAAGAAGCTGTCAAAGAAGAATTGTTCTTCAGGTGTTTCATGAAGAACCAAGAAGAACTTCAGAGAGACGCACGACAGCAGATTTTCAAGTTCAACAATGAAAATGTCAAAACAACAAGGGAACAAGAGCGTCAAGAGAATATGGACTGAAAGATTTGGTGGATATCCAGAAAAAGATTTCACCGAAGTTCCTAGGTTCGTACAAGATCACAAAATCATCGGAAACGGCAGATTGAAGTTCGTAAAGTTGGAGATCAAGTTGATACAGACCCGACCCGACCTGACCTGACCTGACCTGACCTGACCTGACCTGACCTGACCTGACCTGACTTGACCTAACCTGAGCCGACCCAACTGCTGTAAAATATGATGCAACAATCACAGAGATGGAATCGAGGACAACATACGAATTGTTCAGAATGCGAGGCAGGAAACAAACAGCTACAGCAGAATACAGCGGAAATGTATTAAATACCCCACTGTTTCAAGCATGTCTTTCAATCAGAGAATTTCCTTGAGTAACAAACAAGTATTGCTGTGATGATTACGAGACATAAAAAAACGAAAATTAAAGAACCAATCGCGTCTTCAAGTAATATTTTCCAATGTGACCAACAACCCAGCAATAATTTTTCTTCAGGCGGGCCTAAACTTCTGAAATCTACGTCGCCGCTTTTTTATGGCCGACAAGAATAAAATTTCGAATTTACGAGGCATTTGATGCGGTTCCAGTTCTTATTGTGCGGAATTTCGGTCTGTGTATGTGTATGCGTATAGTCGTTTAGTTTTTTAAAGTGCGCCACCATGAACGCGTTCGGAATTATACATTTTCATATGGATATCGTTTTTTTGTCGGAACCACAAACGCGCAGAGGGTGAATTTGTGAAGAGTACTGTATTTGCAGTCGACGCGTCGATTCGACCTTTATCGGTCCAGAGGCGCCGTTTTTCTGCTTGAGAACCGCCGGTTTTTTTTTGCTTCAATTTTGTGGTAAGTATCTAGTTTTTCTACGTGACCGAAACTGCCGCAATTGTGGCACTCAGGTCGCGCGCGCACTCGAACAAATCCGCGTGCATACTTGAACTCGGAACTTCAACTTTTCCCATTTCGCGCGCGTTCAATGCGCTCGTTCACTTAAACTTTGAAGCCGATGCAACGCACATCTAAAATGAATTTGTTGCGCATGGAATTGCAGCGAGCGCCTTTGAGAGTGCCAATAAATCGGTTTAATGGGAATATTGAGAGCAGCAGACCGAGCGCCGCAGAGGTCATCTCGTTCTCCCTAATGCGAAAGTTACCAGATTCGACCCAGTTGCGTCAAAGGAGTAATCTCCCGAGGCCGCTATAGTTTTAATAATGTTATTAAAAGTTTTATACGACTATGTGGTAGTTTTCCAAAGTTTTTATGGCTCGAAGAACTTGTGAAGCAACTGATAATATGTTGGTTGCAACACTGCCAAGGAACTATACATAGGACAAAAAACGTGTCTCGTTATTTCCTCTTGTACAACGACCAAGGCGCTGGAAGGATTCAGAATCAACAAGTTTCTGTGCTGCTGTGTGTATTATCAGAATAAATCTAGCTATGGCAGAAGCCGTGTCTTGTGAAATTCCATTATTTGGGAATTTAATTAGGAATGATGGTGCAAAATAAATTAGGTATTACGGCCGTGAAATTACAGTTGAGACTGGGGCTAATTGAAAAGCATTTTAATTAAATACAATTAGCTGTGCGCGCAACAAATAATGAAGAAGGGTTGGGTGAGTGAATTCAGACGTTCCTCAGATGCTATACTTATCAAAAAAATTAAGTGCGTGACGTACGTAAAGTGAAGGCACGATTTCGAAATTAATATGAACTGCCAATCACCTTTATTTTTCACAAAAAAAGCCTCAGCAAAAAATTGCGTAGCCAGCACGGTGACAAAACCAGACGACCTCGCGGTGGACAAAACGACGACGGAACCAGTCCATGTGACAAGAATAAGCAAGATCAACCCTCGTGTCATTCAGACTTGTCGAAGGGGGAGCCATGGGGGAAGGGACAGGCTTCGTAGTGATCGTCCCAGATTTCAGGCCGTCGATGCGGCAAAGTGACGGGCCTGAGGTGCATTGTTAACCTGAGTGGCAAAGTGACTGCTTTCGGAATTCCGGTAGACGATAGGCAAAGGCAACGAAAGGTGCGACTGATCCAGAAACGATTGTCGGCGAACGGCTGATCTCGCCGCCATTTTGCTGGGCAGTGTTGCCAGACGTACTACATTGGTAGTATTTGTACCACTTTTCCACTATCATGTAGTACGTACTACTGAGGCTACGGTAGAACACAGTTTTGTACTACAATTGGAATATTTGTCTGAACTATGAAAAAAAAGAAATACCCATTGAAACATGCCTTCAATCCGTCACAATGGAAGCCCAAAATTCTTCCTTTTCTTCAATTTCTTGCGCAATGTCTGATTGGTAACTCCAGTATTCAGTGTATTGGCTTGGCACTTCCGCACAATGTCACTTTGATGTCACTAACGTCGAATAAACGTCGAATGAACGGAAGGGAGAAAAATTTTGAACCAGGCGCTTTTTCCCCCCGCCTGGACCCCTCTGCCCTTCTTGTCTTCAAATTTTCAATAGCGTACTACTTTCGCCAACCAAAATATTACCATCTTCGAATGTTGGTACTACTCGCGACATTTATAAATCTGGCAACATTGTTGCTGAGGAACGATAAATGGGACGTTGGATGTGATAGTGGTGATTGTGGTGAAGCGGCGGTGTCATTTCGACGCTTCTTGTCTTCAAGGGTATCCTTACAGCCAAAAGTCCGAGGAAGTTCCTTTAATGAACCTTTTGGCGTTCCCTGTTGTGGTATTCCCCCTTCGTTTTATTTGTACGTTGGTACCTGAAGTAGGTACGGTGGTTGACGTTCGTAACGTTTGCCGATGAGAGAGGGAGATGGCGCTGCGCTACCGGGCGAGCGGCAGCCGCGGGCGGACAGAGAGAGGAGAATCAGCTGTGGTGCGGAACACGTGATTTCAAGTGCTCCAATGTGTGTCGTTTTTCGTATTTAAGGTTAGTTTTTCACTAATTATTGTATCGTAATTTTGGCTTCCATCCACTCACCAAATCATGCATTTCGATACCTATTTTGTCCGCGAAATTATTGTACATAACAAAACTCTTTGTTCTTTGTGTTCTCCACGGGATTGCATAACCCGCAGTTTTTCCCCTTTGAAATCAAGGTGCTTCGCACAGCTTTGAATTTTGTGTAATTTATCTACTCCCAAATGATCTCAATGTTGACGGCAACAGCCGTAAATCTAGTGGGTGTGCTTTTTGTGCACTCATGACGTGACTTCAAGGCCGCGCTATCGCGCGTACTTCGAGGTTTCATTAATTGTTTCTTTCCACAAGTTACGTCACAAACAGTAAGACGACAAAAAGAATCTCTGCTACGCCAAAAATAAGCCGCTAAGTAGAGAACAGTACTTTTCATGATTCATTCACGTTTCATTGCTCATTGCCGGGTTATACATGAAAGTAAAGGAAAGAAGGAGAGACTTGCCGCTTCTCCGTGTCTTGGGGGGGGGGGAGTCCACCTACTTGTATGAATCTGCCTTGTTGAGTCTACTAACCTTTCCTTATTTGGGGGGAAATTATGTATAACGACAAAGAGAGGGCCACAGGTTGGCTCGAGTCGATTTTTTTGTATTTACTGTTATTTCTTGTATGTGATTACTGTTTACTAACCATTGTTCTGTTTTGTATATGTGAGTATGTATCTGTGAGGTTTTTGATGGGTAACTGCTGGGAAATTTCGGGCGAATGCGTTATAGATACTTCTTCCTTCCAATTGCTTACAAAAGGTATGACCAACTCCAACTTCTCTACTTGTTTATCTCTCATTTGTTTTTGTTTATTTACCTACACCATCACTGATCATTTGTTTCTTGCTGATTTATCCACTTGTTTACTTATCATTTGTTTCTTGCTGATTTATGTACTTGTTTACCGATCGTTTTTTTTATTGTTTATTTATCTATCAATTTGACTCTTTTTGTTTGTGGAAATGTAACATTAATTGTTGAGCGTGAAGTTTCCTTTTGTTGTTACAAAAATAACTTGTGAACAAAGCAAACGTTTCAAAGAGGTTCAAGCACCGCTTCACGCTGACTTGATCAATGCATAACTGGAGTGACTTCTCTGTCATTTCATCATGACTCATTCACACTTGACTTTTGTTCAGATCATTTGGGAAGGGATTTTTCAGCAACCAACCAGGCAATACGCAGAGGTTTCTTTGACGTGTTCTTCCCATGTGTGCCTGTCAGCGAATACGTCACTTTTCCTATGCGTTCAAATTGACAGTTTGCCATGTTTCATGATTTCTTGTTTTGTTTTGTTAATCTGATCTTGTATTCATTTAATTGTTGTAAACTCCTGCATTGTCTAAATAATTTGTATTGATTTTTCTTGTTTCATTTGTTTGTTGTTTTGTTGTTCTTCATTCATGTTTGTCACTTTATCACAGTCAATTTCTTGTTGTTAGGTGTTTTGAGAAAAGAAACAAATTCATTCAAAAACTTTGCCATTGATTTTCAATAAAAACATTCATTTTGCTTGCATTTCAATCGCGTTTCATTCAAGAATCAAACCTCATCCCCAACGACACATTCTCATCTCGAGTAAGAACTCAATGCAACGTAGAAAAAATGTAAACGACGTGGGGAAGGGAAGAAACAATGACGATCGCAGCCGAACATCGAAAACGGGGCCGAGACCTTGGTACACTATAGAATGGTGCCATCAACCGGGAGTACATTACAGAATGGTCCCATGAGCAGGATACACTACAGCAATAACATTGAAACAGGGGGTTACATTACAGAATGGTGCCGTGACCAGGATGAAACACTACACTGTATTCGTAAAAACAGCGCGTTCTGATACAGCAAAAATTATTTGACTTGCTCTTTCTTCACAATGCAACAAATATTAAAACTTCAGCCTTTTCCGTATGAAACGTGCGAACGGAAGGTTGTGTGCGGTTGGCAAGTAAAAGGGTGCCAACTATCTTGAGGTGGCTGCTGGCCAAACTAACGCAATAATTTTGAACCAACAGAAGAAGAATACAGCACACACGGTTCAGTTTAAATGGTTTCGGATTCTTATATCGAGGGGGACATCTTGAAAATACAGTGCCAAATTTCTATCTTCAGCCCCCTTCCTCGCCCCCACTCGCCTCAACTTTGAAATTTCAAATGACATCACCCACCTTGCGATACATCAAATTGAAGAGAATTAAATTCTCTTTCGGGAAAAAATATTTCCTAAATTTTTGCTCCACTTCCCTTCTCCCTAAAAACTCTCTGAGTGTCCCATTGAATATTCTGGAAGGTCCGGAGTTCAAATCCCGCTGGGGCAGGTGGCTTTTTTCTATGCGCTCTCAATCACTTTGGCGTGTACTAACCGAGCGGTCACGTCAAGGGAAAAAGGGTGAAATGGAGGAAGTCACCGCAAAGGCGCTACTCGATGCGCCCGTAAACACCAAATAAAAAAAATATTCTGGACCTCTCAATTCTGTCTAGTTTAGTCAGCATCATCCTAAATAGCATCAAAAAAGAGAATTTTCGGTGGGAAAAGTGCCACTCAAGTTCACCCCATTGCTCTCCTCCACCTTAACTTCAAAATTTAACAAAACACCACCTACTTTGTGGAACATCGAATTGAAGGAGGTTCAATTCTCTGGAAACAATTTTTTGAAATTTTCAACCCCTCTCCCATGAAATTGGACATTTGGAGTATTTCAGGAAAAGAACGGGGGGTTTCAAAAATTTCAAAAAAAATTAGTTCAGGAAAAGAATTCAATTCACTGCAATTGGATGTACCACGGAGTAGATATTGTCATATTAGATTTTTGAGGTGAGATGGGGGGAGGAAAAGGGTGAATTTGGATGGCACTTCTTCAGTAGAAAATTTTCTCTTCCGATGCTGCGCAGGATGACGTTGACTGCATTGAAGAGAATTGAGAGGTCAAGAATATTAAATTCGACACTCTAGGGAGTTCTTCGACACTCTCTCTCACATTTTAGGGAGAAGGGAGGTGAGGTGAAAAAAAATTATTTTTTTTCAGAAAGAGAATTCAATTTTGTTTTATTTGATGTATTGCAAAATAGGTGGTGTCATTTGAAATTTCAAAGATGGGGTAGGTGGGGGCAAGGAAGCTCAAGATAGAAATTCGGCAATGTTTGTCTTGGATGTCTCCTTCGACATAAAAATCGACCTATTTTTGCTCGAAGACATTTTCACTAGAAATCGGGAGTTATTGCAGATGGATAGTTTTTGAATGATCACCCGGTATGTACATAGTTCATTCATACAGAACTGCACGAAGCGAAGCGGTAAGTAGCTAGCGCGGTGCCAAGTTGCTTGCTGGTGGAAGAAAGATCAAGAACAATGAAGACACGTCAACTACTACATGACGCTGACGCAATGTCTCAGTGGTTACGACGGCTTCACGTCTCACCTGCACAGTGTCAGAATGAATAAGTTGAAGACAAACATCACAATGTGTACTGCATAGACTTGGTCGACACCGGATACACTTTGATCCACTGCCCTCGCTGGAACGGACGAAGGTAGAGACGTATGCAAACTGACAGCTTTCTCAACTTACGAACTATCTTTCCTCGTTAGATATGAAAAGCGCATGCTGGCAGGTACCCGTCGAGGAAATGTCACGAGACATTACGGCGGTCAAGGTTCCTGGACGAGGTCTATATCAATTCAGAAGGATGTTCGGCCTTCATAATGCTCCGGCTACATCGCAGCGACTAATAAACCGAGTCTTAGGTTCCGAGTTGGTACCTTAAGTATTTGTCTATCTCGACGATATTATCACTATTTCAGAGAGCTTCTCCGAACACTCAGAGGTACTGACTACGTAGATCCAAAGAGAGTTAAATTATAAATTAAGGTACCTAGTGATGATGAGTAAGTGATCAGTTATCATAGCAAGTGGCTGAGCCAAGCAGAACAAAAATATAGCGCTACTGAACTACCTCTAGCTACTTGAAAAGCTACGGCTTTACACTTCGCAGTTATCACTGATCACTTCGCGTTACAGTGGCTACATAATTTGAAAGATCCAAATGGCAGATTGCCTGGATGGAGTGTTCGACTCCAGGAATATAATTTCAAGGTGGTACATGGGCGTTGATGATTTTTTTGCCAGATGCGTTGAGTCGAGCCGTTCCTAAAATGGTAGAAATCGCAGTACTGGAGTTTGAGAACGTCAACGATCGTTGGTACCTAGGCATGTTGTAGAAAGTTCCGAATAATACGTTAGATTGACCACTATGGCGTGCAGAAAACAGTCGGCTTTACAGGAGCGATAACGCTCAAAAATTACGGATCATAGTATCGAAAGATTATCGAAAGAGTATCTTGAAAGAGAGTGTCTGTGAGTCGTCTGAGAGGCTGTGAGTCGGAAACTGCGGCACTGCGGGACATGAAGGAGTGTCGAGGACCTATCATCGAATAGCGCAAAAGTTTTATTGGCCCGCTATGTTACCGGACAAAGGTGCTTTTATTTGTCGATGTCAAATCTGTTTGGCATAATTATGACCCTAAACAAAAAGCTCCGGCTGGACTTATATGTGGTCGCCCAGAAGTCTTGGCTCTATGGAAGTTGATATCGATTGACTTAGTAGATCCTTTTCCGAAACCCATTCCGGAAATTGATGCATTGTATCGGTGGTCGATTCCTCCAGTAAGTTTGCCCTATTTTTCCCTCTTCGGACACCCAACGCAAAAACGATTGTGAAACTTTCAGAAGACCACGTTTTTCTTTTGTTTGGAGTGCCACAGAAGCTGGTGTGTGATAGTGGCAAACAACTCACTTGCCGTGAATTCAAGAAACTTCTGTAAAAGTATTCGGTCACTATGGCTTATACAGCACTTCATCATCCTCAAGCAAATAACGTCGAGCGACATTACAGAACTCTGAAGGTGATGTTGGCTGCTTTCGTCAAGGTTGACATGTGCTATGCACACATCTCGGAGTGATTCAACAGGTTCGACATTTCACTTCGTCAGCTTCGGAAGAGAAATGTGTCTAAATAAGGAAGAGCGCGAGCTGGTTCGGTCGTTGGAAAGTGCAGAAAATCAACTCCAATTCCTACAGCCAAATTATTCAAAGGGATTCACCGAACAGTACAAGAACGATTCAATCACGATCACGAAGTCAGTATCTAAGGCATTATGAGCTGCGAGGAAGGGTTGATTACCGAATCGGAGATCGTGTATGGAAAAGAAATTCCATCGTCTCTGTTGCTGGGCATCATTACACATTACAAATTAGCTCCTAAATTTGTAGGACCACGCCACGATTCATTGTCAAAAACATGTCTCCTTGGACATATAAGTCAGACAGAGGAGATTGTACGTCAGATGGTATAGGGCATGCCAAAGACATCAAACCCGACACTGCGGTCTTCGGTGTACGGATAGGGCTGAGAAAGGCCAACAGTTCCATCCCGGTAGACAAGCGTCGAGAGACGAAGTCCTTTCAGTGTCTGACACAACGGACTTCAGGACATACCGCAGTCGTAAGTCGGAACCCAGTTATCCGCGTTTCAAGAGTAAGGCTTGCGTTCCCAAGCATAGAATACCTTGACTTAGATCGGTTGGTTCGTCCAGTGTCCTGGAACTAGACGCCTCATACTTGGTGACAGCAATCTCACAAAATATTAGCAACAAAAGCTAGATACGTCAATTATTGCACGTCACTTGTTCATAGTTGCCCCGACACGACAATTAAAGCTTCTTTATTGTTAGTTGACAAGAGTGTTTTATATTTGTTCGTTTCCCTGAATTATACGCAAGCCGCTGAATCCACGCTCATCAAGAAGTCCAGTGCTCGTGGCCAAGCCTTTCTCCTGTAGATATTCAAGATAGTCCTTCAAGGTGAAAAAAAAAACAACTCAGCAAGTTGAACGCAACAAACATGGTGAGAATCATGCTGAAAAACTAGGAAGCGTGCAGAGCAGTTCAGAGCTCAATGGAGGGAGTGATGAATCTCAAGGTACTGGATGAGGAGCTGGGGATGTAAAGACAAGATTCCTTCGTGAGGATATGTTTTTTTCCCAGATCGGTTCCAAAAAGGCGTCTGAAATAAGGAATTTTTAATTATTGGTAGGTGGTATGCCATCAAAATGGAAACTTCCACACTACCCTGAAGCAAGAGGGCAGGGTATGATGAAAAATCATTCCGCCCTTCCCCTCCCCCCTCCCCCAAAAAAACTCCCCAACTCACATTTAGTCAGCCAGTTCATTCAGCTACATTTCCTTTATTGTATATTTGGTTGGTTGAAGCTCAATTCTGTACACTATTCTAGAAGCTACAATGTAGGTATCAAATAAACTATCGCAACAATTCTTGCCACTAGACGCCCCTCAGACCCAATTAGCAAATATTTTCCGCAACGAGACCCATAAAAGTCCGCGACGCTTGTTAGCTCCGCTACGAAACGAACAAAACGCATACAACTACACACACACACACCCACACACAAAAAATCCACTTTTTCTCCAAATCTAATTTACGCGACAAAGCGTCGACCTGGCACACGACCTTCCGGACACAAAGAGTGACACAAACGACAATTTGCGCAAAAAATAAAATAAAATAGCTCAGTGCCAGGCTTGTGTAGTCTCGGCGGCACCCTCCGCGTGTCGGAATAAATACGTCCCTAATTGGGCCGAGACAAAAGGTGAAAGCAAGCAAGCACAGCTCGGCCCTGCAGGCTTTCGCCGGCGTCATCAGCCATCAGCAGGGAGCTTCGACGCCGACGGCGCGGGATGGAAACGAAAAGCATTTCCATTTCCCCCGAGGGCAGTAAAACCGACTTTCTACTGCACAGGTGGAGGAGGAAGGTATACTTCACCATTCTGCCATGGGTGCAGCAACTACATATGTACCTAATTGAAAATGCGTTGTTTGCATCCTGCTACCCGGCCGAAGACAATTACACGGGCCCGGAATTTTGTATCCCAGTGTTTAATCAGCTGCGCTTATTATTGCGAGAGTTTCCGGAAAGTTCAGCGGCGGGCGGGAGTTGCAGGAAGTAATGAGGTTTTAGAGCTTAATCCTCTAATTTTGTTCCGCAGCCCCTATAGGAGCGGCTCCAAACGAGCACGATTGGAAAGTGGGCATTGGGTATATTTCTCTTGATTGTAGCGGACCAAGCAGGAGCTCTTTTTTTATATTTGGAGCGATGCTGGCGCCGGAACCGAAAAGAAAAATTGCATCTTTGTGCATCAAAATGACATTGAACATCAAAAATCAGAAACAACAACAGAGCTCAAATTTTTCATGGCAAGCTGTGGTTTTTTCAAGCTTGGAATGGATTATACACAAAGGGAGAAAAATCAGAACCGCAATATAGAGAACAAGAAAAAGAAAAAACGCCGAAAACAAGAATCTGAGAATGTCACAACCAGAGTATAGAGAACAAGAAGAAGAAACAACAGCCGTGTACATGAAGTGAAAAATACCAGAACCGGAGCTAATAGAACAAAAGAAAGCAGAAGACGATGAAAACAAGAAGCCAAAAGGGTCACAACCAGGGTATAGATATTGAAAGAAAACAAAAAATAGCCGAGTACATCAAGAAAAAAATCAGAACCAGAATAGAGAGACAGATAGAGTTTACAATCTGAAAATGCAACAAACCCATTTTTGTAAAATTCACACATACGCTGACGCGCGTTCGCCACTTCTGTGGCTCTTAGGTAAGTTTCCTTGCACTTCGGTTGTCAAAATTCCACATTGTCTCTTCTCCACAAATCAATGGGCCCCATTCTAGTACACCACAGATACCTAGATCGCAGCTATAGCAATCTGGTTAGACTTCCTGTCCAACCTGAGCCTTTGTTGAATAGTGAACGCAGATTCAATCATAGTTTTAGTTGAACAGAGTATATCAATTTTGTGAATGACATGCGATATTGTCGGTAAAGTAGGTATTGGATAAGACAGTCTGTCAAGTGAAACACTACGAATAATGTGAAGAAAAAAACACGCATTTTCAAGTTCAAGTCCGAGAGTGGTAATTTATTCGCAATAATCTACAAAAATAGCCTCCAGGTTATGGGCCCAGACAGCGTCCTCAGCGGCGAAAATATTTTGTGGATTATCAGCGCAACCGTTAATTTCTAGGGATTAGAGAAGATAACCTGGGAATTATCACATGACTCAGACTGGTGTTGGAGCACCAGCGATTGGTAAGCTGCTAGGTCGAGAAAACTACAGTAGCTGGAACGTAGTACGTCCACATTCAAGGAGCGAAAACAGCAGAAGAAGCTTGGGACAAATTGGCAAAGCATTTGAAAATTCCGGATTAACCCGAAAAGTAGGCTTATTACATACACTAGTCACCACACAGTTGGGCAATTGCAGTTCCGTGGATGAATACGTGAACAAAATAATAATGACAGCACACAGATTGAACGGATTGAGCTTCAAGGTTGAGGATGAGGATGAGGTTGAGGATTGATACGTTATTGCTGGCTGGTCTACCCAAAGAATACAGGGTGTTCCGTGATCTATGTGACAAACTTCAACAAGAGGACTCCAAGATGAGCTGAGACCAACAAGAGAAAAACAAATTGACCATTGATTACGAAGATACAGGGTGTTTTGTACTTTTAGTCACAATATTCAAAGTGCGATATTTTTGCAACGGTTTCGTATAATCGATTGAGATTTTCATGTTACATTCCCTCACTGATACTTCACGAAAAGCCAGCTATAGCAAGTAGGAAAAAATTCCAGGACTGGACTAAAAAACAATTATTCAGGTTTTCGTGCCCAAAAGTACTTTTATTGAGCGAAATTCAAAAAAATAGTTACCATATTCATAAAGCTGAGAAAAAATCTACACAAATGGCTTTTCAAATCTGACGGCACACTTGAGGTTTTTGGGCAAGAAAAAATGGAAAACAGCTTATGCACTAGAGGTAAGTAAAACTTTCACCGGGCATAACAATTGAAGAAGTTTGATATGATCTACATAAATACCCAGTTCCATCAAATCTTTTACTTAGACAACATAGCGCCTAGCAAAAAGCATAATTAAAAAGAAACAGGGTTATACCAATTGAAATTCCAATCAATTGTTTTTGCTCCTTCATCAAGCTATTAGCTAGAGTTTCTGTATTATTTTTCCTAAATTTTTGTCAGTAAGATACATTTCAACTAATTCATAACAATTGCGCATGAATTTCTGAGGTTTGTGATGATTAACAAATGAGAAAAATCAGCAATAGTTTGTTATTTTTGAAGAACTTTATTTTATTCATTGTTGAATAAATCAATCCATGATGATGATTGAATATTATCTGTCAGTGCGTAATAGTCTTCGATTGTCAGTTCGGGAAGTCTGAGCGAGGTGGCCATCATGATGCAAGTCATCAATTTTAGAGTAGATTGCACTAAATCAACGTTCTAGAGGGAATCGAGATACGTTTTCCAATCAGTCAGCCTCAAAATAAGGGTGGTCCTGTTAAGGAATCCTCCACCATTTTACACCACATGATTGTGACAAAAGGCATTTGAAGTTTGTTGCCCAATGGCGTAGTCAAAATTTTCACGAAGCTGAAGTATTTTTTTTTTTAGTCACTATTTTTTGGTTCTGCGTTTTTGGAAAGGAAGATCGATTTTTCAATCATCAATTACAATCCACCGGCAGGTGAAAAAACAAGAGGTAGATACCTACACAGTCACGTTTTTCGCTCTCATGTTACCAAATTTGATTGTTTGCTCAGACTGTTTTATTCTTTATTTAAATCATTTTTCTCGCCACAAGATGACTGCCAAGTCCAAACTGAAATACTCGTAAGCAGTAACTAATGGGCGCATTCAAAAGAATAGTTAATGTGAAGAGTTCTATTAATTTGATAAAATGTTATCATATTTCATCAACTTTTTAGTTCATTTTCAACACTCCCTACTAGCTTAATTCCGTTTTTTTTTATGAAGAGTGAAATGGTGCCGAAGAAATACACTGACGATTCTTCCGGTATTTTTTTCTGAGTTCTCATAATTCGACAATAATTTTGCCCCAAGCTCAAGAAATAATTGTTTTCAGTGAAAGGGAGACAAGAAAATCCAAATTCCACTATTTCCGACTCTAAATTTTTTCCTACGTCATTCAACATGAGCTACACGTACAGCAGTTCACAAAAATGATGGAACTTGAGTGTCAATATGGATCATATCGAACTCCTTTGATTTCTATGCTCGGTTAAAGTTTTACCTCCAGTGCATAAGCTGTTTTCCAATTTTTTTGCCCGAAAACCTCAAGTGTGCCGTCAGAATTGAAAAGCCATTTGTGTAGAGTTTTTTTCAGCTTTATGAATATAGTAACTATTTTTTTGAATTCCGCTCAAAAAAGGTACTTTTGGACACTAAAGCTTAGATAATTTTTTCTTTAGTCCGGTCCTGGAATTTTTTTCTACTTGCTACGGCTTTCCATAGAGTATCAGTGAGGGAATGTAACATGGAAATTTTAATCGATTATACGAAACCGTTGCAGAAATATTGCACTTTGAAAATTGTGACTGAAAGTACAAAAGTATCTTCGTAACCAATGGTCAAAAAAAAAGATTTTTTTGTTGGTCTCAACTCATGTTGGAGTCCTCTATCTAGTGTTGAAGCTTGTCACATAGACTACGGAACACCCTGTATAAGCCGATGATATTGGGGCTCAAAAGTTCCGGTATTGGAATCACCGACGACTGAATCAGGACAAAATTGCTTCAGGACGTAATGTCGCATGGTAGGGTAAAATCTGGTAATGCCGAAGCAGCATTGGCGGCAAAAAAGCAGCAGAGTGAGGGAAAAGTCCGTTGTTATTGCTGCAGTGAGCATGGACATTTCGCGAACGACTGTCGAAACAGGAAAAGCACGACTGAATCGAAGAATGTTCCGAAAGAATTCCTTGCATTATTTGCTTTGAACGAAAAAACCGTGTTATTCAAATGGTATTTGGATTCCTTCGCATCGTCTCGCATGACGGCAAATCCAGTGCATAAGCTGCACTGAAGCCAAGTTGGCTTCAAAATGGAAGATCTTGCGATGGTATCGATATCTTGGCAGCAAACAATGAAAAGGTAGAAGCAAAAATTATTGGAAATGTAAAAGTTTTTGTGGTATTGGATGGTTCACCAGATGAAGTTGTAGCTCGGGATGCAAAATAGTAGCAAATGGTAATTCTGTTAGTTTTAGCCCCAAATGATGCGAATTTCGGCAAAAAAAAAATGGGTGAAGTCCTCGCTACTGCTACAAGTTCGATTGATATTTTTGAACTGGACCACCCGCTAACCAAAAAAACACTGATCGCCATTGAGATTTCGAATGGTGACCTATTACTGTTGTAATTAATTTATTACTATTTATGTTGGAAAATCTGGTATCCGTTATGAGTAACGTGACCATACGTCCCGTTTCGAACGGGACTGTCTTTTTTTCGGTTCTCAATCCCGATGGCCCCGAAAAAAGCCTCGGGACCCAAAATTGTCCCGTTTTCTCAAACCGCGACACAAATGCACCAGGATAGAGAGTCTTTACTTTAATGAACAAATGAACAAATTCTCAATTGTTTTTCTTTCTGGACGTCTGAGAATACCCAGTTACAGCTTCCGGTCCTTATGGCAATACCAATACAATACAAATATATATAAAAAAAAACCGTGACAAGAACTTCATGCAGCCTCATCCAATCAGATTGTGCCAATTATTTGCAACCTCACCAATCAGGGTTTGCTACCAAAAATGGATGTGAAGTGGTGACTCATGCTGCCCGTTCTTTTTTGAAACAGCAAGAGAATTCAGACTCTGTTTCCGTTAAAATTGATTATAAAAACGCATTTAATTCCGTCGAAGGAGACTCTATGCTACGAGAAGTTCAAGAAAAAATCCCTTCAATTTATCTTTTTTTATGGCAAGGTTATTCTTCCCCGTCACTTCTTTTCTTTGGCGATAAAATGATATCATCTCAAGTAGGCTGCCAACACGGAGATCCCACAGGACCTATGGTTTTCAGTCTTGCCATTCACCCGATCGTCAAAAGCCTAGATTCTGATCTAAATCTATTTTACCTGGATGACGGTGTTTTAGGGGGATCTGGCGATTCAGTAATCAAAAACCTCGAATTGCTGATTTCAAAATCAAAAAATATTGGCCTGGAAATCAATCCTTCCAAATGCGAGCTGTTCTTCACTTCTCGAAAACCTGACCAGGACATCGAGAGACGTTTTCAAAAGATTCTCCCTGGGATTTGCACAGTAAACGCAGAAGACCTCACTCTCCTTGGTACTCCGCTTCTGGAAGAGGGATTTAACAAAATTTCACTACAACGTTTTGATGATTTGAAAATTACGTTGATCGTTTGGAAACACTAACGCCTCATGTTTTTTTTTATTTACTGAAAAACTGTCTTGGATTGCCAAAATTACTTCACACTCTACGCACAGTTTCTACTTGGAAGATAAAAAATTTATTAGATGATATGGATGAACATATTTTTCAAAACCAGTCTTGAGTCATTATTGAACATCTCGTTGACTGAGAAACAATGGACACAAGCAAGCCTCACTATCCGTTCAGGTGGCCTTGGAATTAGAAAACTGTCGGATCTTAGCCTTCCAGCTTTCCTTGCCTCATGCTTAGGAACGAAGCAACTAGTCTCCAACATTCGCTCTGCTTCAGTTGACGAAGTTGTTATCGATCACATGACCAAAGGTGTTGAAATTTGGAAGTCGAAATTCAATAACATACTCCCTGCTCCAACGGAATCAGCTATCCAAAGAGACTGGGACAACATCTATATAAATTCCATCATTGAACAAAAATTGGTTTTTACCAACCCAGTGGATGTAGCTCGTATGAAATCTATCGGCGCGAAAGAATCGGGAGCTTGGCTGCAAGTAGTGCCTTCTCAAAACATCGGAACATTACTAGATGAAAAGTCTTTACGTTTCTGCATTGCTTCAAGACTCGGCGTACGTATTTGTCAGAAGTTCATTTGTAAATGTGGTGATCTGGTTGACGAGACTGGTTTACATCCTCTTAGTTGTTCCAAAAGTTCAGGAAGATGGTCAAGGCATGCCGAGTTGAATGACATCATCAAACGTGCCCTCGCTGTTGTCAAGATTCCCTCTAACTTGGAGCCACCCGGTCTGTCACGTTCCGATGGTAAACGTCCAGATGGCGTGACCATTGTCTCCTGGTCCAGAGGATTGCCACTGGTATGAGATGCCACATGTGTCGACACATTGGCGCCTTCCAACCTCTCATCAAGTCTCAAAGACGTTGGCGGAGCAGCGGAGTTGGCTTCCAAACGGAAACATTCAAAATATTCAGATATCAAAAAAACTCATCATTTTGTGCGTGGAGCAAGGAGGCACTGAATTTCGTCAATTCTATTGACTCAATGCTTAATTCAGAATCAGGTGATCGGCGCTCCAAGTATTTTCTTACTCTAAGAATTAGCCTTGCTGTGCAAAGGGGAAACGCCGCCAGCATTCTGGGAGCTCTCCCAAATTCGGCATCTCTTGAAGAGATTTTTTATTTAAGCTGATTTGTTTAACCTATACTTGTGTCTTTTACATTCATGTACATTGTATTTGTGTCAATTTTACATAATTTTGAATTGAATTGAAGAATTTCATTCTTCATTCTCATCTAAAATCATCAGCAGCTGTATTAAAACCAATTGGTTCCTCTGACAAATAAAAAATGAATAACATAATACCCCATGAACTTTCGTGTTGTGTGTTGCATAACTTTTCAAAGTAGTATAAGTTAATAATTTTTGATGAATGAATAATGAAAAAGCTAATTTATATATTTTTTCTAATGACAACCTAGGTCGGTATTCATAAAAGAAACTCACATTTGATCAAGCTACTTGAGCTGCCAAAATGTTTGGAATTGGCCATCCCAATCTCAAACATTTTGACGAACAAGGGACTTCTGATGCCACTGAAAAGTGTAATTAGTAGAAGCAGTAGAAGTCACTTTTTGTATACCTTTATTTTGAAAATTCAGATAATTTGGTATTTGACCTCTTCAAAAGAGAAATGTACGGGCGATGCTATTGGATTTCCAAATTTTCCAGAAAAAAAAACAAATTTTCAAAATTTTGGAAAATGAATAGCTTTGTTCATCCTTCCAAGGAAGTTGCATGCCAAATTTGAATTTTCTATTATCAAAATAAAGGAAAGAAAAATGATTTGACTAATCCACTTTTTCAGTGGCATCAGAAACTCCGTAAGTAGCGAGATTAAAATCGAGTTTCCTTTATGAATCGGCCCTACTGAATGACGTTAGTAAACCGATGTCCCGTTTTGAGTGAAAAAATAAATGGTCACGTTAGTTATGAGTCAACTCCGCCATATTCTAAATGCGAGGAGAATCGACAAGCTCATATTACGGGTTGTTCTATTTACAAAGACGTAACAAAGGAGGACAACTATTCACTGCCTCGAATCGATGACACTCTGAGCTTGCTGTCTGAATCGAGATGGTTCTGGACTCTTGACCTTGAAAGTAGTTTCTGGCAGGAAGGTTTCCATAGCGACGACAAACACAAGACAATAGACAATATTATCCGCCGGAAGCGACCGCTATCAGTTTACTGTGATCCCTCTTGGGTCTTCAAATTGTAATGCACCAGTCATCAGTCGGACGTTCGAAAAGCATCCGCAAAATCTCAGGAAGGTAGTTCGACATCTTCAAGATGCCCACCTGAAGCTGAATTCGACAAAGTGCGTTCTCTTTCAGAAGCAGGTCACAGGCCTCGCACGTTAATTTGGGAGCAACGATAACCTATTCTGGACCAACAGACTAAAGAGGAGGCAGTACGTTCCAGAACAATCGCGGTGGTTTTGAGATATTCCCTTTAGACGCCACAAATCTCAAGTATTTTCTGCGTCACAAGAGGGTGAAAGTCGATTTGACGGTGTGGTATCCCCCCTTTGTTTTATAAAGTTGTAGTAAATAAGTCTTCTCCACTTGTTTTTTATATTGTTTACTCGAGTTTCGGCTAGTTAAATGTATAAAGCCATTTTCAAAACTAATGTGACATAGCATAGAACTTTATGTCAAAGTAATGATGTAACAATGAAGAATAGACGTAACAGGTAAAACAACAAAAGAAAATGAAGGAGAGGATTATAAAATTGGGAGTAGAGCTGGTATAATGTAGATGTTGTCAAAATCGGTTTGTTCATTGAGGAGGCTATCTGGATCAAGATTGTATTGTTTTTTTATTTGCAAAATTTCAGAAAATTCAATTAGGTGTCTGTTGTCAAGTTTTTGGACTGGTTTTAAACAATTAAAAGCAAAATCATGACCTTCGGCAACTACATGTCTTGTAAAGTTTGATTTTATATCGAACGCAGGTAGTTCCCTGCGGTGCTCATTTAGTCTAATTTTGAAAGATCTTATTGTGCGTCCTATATATATTTTGCCGCAAGAACAAGTTAATTTGTAGACTCCACTAGAATTTAGAGGGTCAATGGGGTCTTTGGTTTTTACTAAATGGGAGCTTAAAGTGAAAGGTGTTTTGAAACTAATATTGATGTTAAATTGTTTAAAGAAACGTGAAATTGAAGTAGAGATGTTGCCAAAATAAGATAAAGAAAAATAAATTGTTGGAGTTTTTTCTTGAGTCAAGCTGAAATTGTTTTTTATTTGATGTTTTAAGAGCTTTTTTCTGTAAAAAGATTCGAAGACTGCTTGGGGAAATGCATTGTTGGATGCAATTTGTCTTATGATATTGAGTTCAGCTGAAAAATCCTCAGGTGTAAGGGGAGTGTTGAAAAGCCGATGAATATAAGTACTGAGTGCTGAAAACTTATGAGTTTGATGGTGGCATTTCCCCAAGCAGTCTTCGAATCTTTTTACAGAAAAAAGCTCTTAAAACATCAAATAAAAAACAATTTCAGCTTGACTCAAGAAAAAACTCCAACAATTTATTTTTCTTTATCTTATTTTGGCAACATCTCTACTTCAATTTCACGTTTCTTTAAACAATTTAACATCAATATTAGTTTCAAAACACCTTTCACTTTAAGCTCCCATTTAGTAAAAACCAAAGACCCCATTGACCCTCTAAATTCTAGTGGAGTCTACAAATTAACTTGTTCTTGCGGCAAAATATATATAGGACGCACAATAAGATCTTTCAAAATTAGACTAAATGAGCACCGCAGGGAACTACCTGCGTTCGATATAAAATCAAACTTTACAAGACATGTAGTTGCCGAAGGTCATGATTTTGCTTTTAATTGTTTAAAACCAGTCCAAAAACTTGACAACAGACACCTAATTGAATTTTCTGAAATTTTGCAAATAAAAAAACAATACAATCTTGATCCAGATAGCCTCCTCAATGAACAAACCGATTTTGACAACATCTACATTATACCAGCTCTACTCCCAATTTTATAATCCTCTCCTTCATTTTCTTTTGTTGTTTTACCTGTTACGTCTATTCTTCATTGTTACATCATTACTTTGACATAAAGTTCTATGCTATGTCACATTAGTTTTGAAAATAGCTTTATACATTTAACTAGCCGAAACTCGAGTAAACAATATAAAAAACAAGTGGAGAAGACTTATTTACTACAACTTTATACTATACAACTCCATTTTGAGCATCATGGATCCCTTTATCAATTTTCCCCTTTGTTTTGTTTGTACGTTGGTACCTGAAGTAGGTACGGTCGTTGACGTTCGTAGCGTTTGCCGCGGGGAGAGGGAGATGGCGCTGCGCTAGGCCAGCCGGGCGAACGGCGGCCGCGGGCAGACGGGGAGAAGAGAATCAGCTGGAGTGAAGAACACGTGATTTTTCAGTGCAACTGTGCGTCGGTTTCTCTTAATTTAAGGTCTGTCTTTCTTTAATTATTGTATCGTAATTTTGGCTTCCATCCACTCACCAAATCATGCATTTCGATACCTATTTTGTCCGCGAAATGATTGTACATAACCCGAAATTCTTTATTCTCTTTGTTCTCAACGGGCTTGCAAAACCCGCAGTTTTTGCCCTTTGAAATCAAGGTGCTTCGCACTGCTTTGAATTTTGTGTAATTTATCTACTCCCAGATGATCTTAATATTGACGGCAAAAGCCGTAAATCTAGTGGGTGTGTTTTTTTGCCCACTCATGACGTGACCTCAAGGCCGCGCTATCGCGCGTACTTCGAGGTTTCATTAACTGTTTCTTTCCACAAGTTACGTCACAAACAGTAAGATGACAAAAAGAAACTTTGCCACGCCCAAATCAGCCGCTAAGTAGAGAACAGTACTTCTCATGATTCATTCACATTTCATTGTTCATTGTCGGGTTATACATGAAAGTAAAGGAAGGAAATAGAGACTTGCCGCTTATCCGTGTCCTGGGGGGGGTCCTCCACTTGTATGAATCTGCCTTGTTGAGTCTACTAACCTTTCCTTATTTGGGGGGAAATTATGTATAACGACGAAGAGAGGCCCACAGGTTGGCTCGAGTCGATTTTCTTGTATTTACTGTTATTTCTTGTATGTGATTACTGTTTACTAACCATTGTTCTGTTTTGTATGTGAGTATGTATCTGTGGGGTTTTTGATGGGTAACTGCTAGGGAATTTCAGGCGAATGCGTTATAGATACTTCTTCCTTCCAATTGCTTACTAAAAGTATGACCAACTTCAACTTCTCTACTTATTTATTTCTCACCTGTTTCTTGTTGATTTATCTACCTATTTATCTCTTATTTGTTTGTTGTTGATTTACCTACACCATTATTTATCATTTGATTCTTGCTTATTTATTCACTCGTTTACTGATCATTTGTTTCTTGCTGATTTATTCACTTGTTTACTAATCATTTGTTTCTGGCTGATTTATTTACTTGTTTATGGATCATTTTTTTATTGTTTATTCATCTATCAATTTAACTTTTTTTGTTTGTAAAGTGTAGAATGAACTGCTCAGCGTTCAGAGCGTAAGCAGGCGAGTTTCCTTTTGTTGTTACAAAAATAACTTGTAAACGAAACAAACGTTTCAAAGAGGTTCAAGCACCGCTTCACGCTGACTTGATCAATGCAAAATGGAGTGACTTCTCTGTCACTTCATCATGACTCATTCACACTTGACTTTTATTCAGATCATTTGGGAAGGGTCTTTTCAGCAACCAACCAGGCTATAAGCATGGGTTTCTTTGACGTGTTCTTCCCATGTGTGCCTGTCAGCGAATACGTCACTTTTCCTATGCGTTCAAATTGACAGTTGAACATGTTTCATGATTTCTTGTTTTGTTTTGCTAATCTGATTTTGTGTTCATTTCATTGTTGTAAATTCCTGCATTGTCTTAATAATTTGTCATGCTTTGTCTTGTTTCATTTGTTGTTTTTATTCATGTTTTGTCATTTTATCACTGTCAGTAGGTGTTTTGAGAAAAGAAACAAATTCATTTAAGACTTTGCGATTGATTTTCAATAAAACATTCATTTTGCTTGCATTTCATTCGCGTTTCATTCAAGAATCAAACCTCATCCCCCAACGACACATTCTCATCTCGAGTAAGAACCCAACAACACAACGTAGGTAAAATGTAAACAACGTCAAGAAGGGAAGAAACAACGACGATCGCAGCCGAACATCGAAAACGGGGATACACTGCAGAAATGGTGCCATCAACCAGGATACATTACAGAGTGGTGCCGTGACACTACGTTACACTACAGAATGGGGCCGTGACCAGGATAAACTACGTTACATCACAACGGAGAGCAAAGCGCCCTAATAAAGAAACCGAATCAGTGAACACTCGACACAATTGCACGTAATCGGATGGATACAGCATTTATATAAACCGGAGCGCAGCAGGAACTGAGACGTTACAAAACGTTCACAAACAGAAAGAAAAGTGCAAGGGAAGATCATTGAAGCCTTCAGAATACTCCAGCGCCTGAGCAACGGCAGCGACGTTTCGGAATGAGTTGCAGTTCAGTTCTGCTGGTGATCAAGGCGATTAGAAGATCAGCGAAAGGATTATTAACAAATATTGTTAACAATAACAAGAGTGCGATAATTGACTTTACAAAGTAATATGAGACAAAGTGCAACCTGGAAGCAGCATGATCACCCATTGAATTAGGCAAATGTGAAATTCGCGGCACTACTTTATATCTTGAACAGATAGCTGCTCGCGTCTCATAAGATTCGACCATATTGAGCAGTATAAAGCAATGCCGTGATGAAGAGCTTGTGTTCACGACACGGCTATAAGGTGCCTGCTCCCGCTACCGTTCCCAGGTACAAAGTACATTTTATATGTTTACATTACAACGTATATACCGTTGGCACTATTCCAATGGGGAGTAATGCGATACCTAACTTGCCCCCGTAAAGTTTTAATTATCTGCGTTTAAACAACTGTTGCTTGCGAAGTTTACGCGCGGTAAACTTTCAGCAATGGTGCGTTGTTTTTCTCCTCTTCTTCGAAATAAGACTTAATTCTGGGCGTGTTTGCGAAATTTCCGACGAGTATGGGTTAATGTAGCGAGCGCGATCCGCCTGCTTCAAAGTAAAACTTTCTCATTAAGTTATCCAATCCGCGAGCTTTTATAGTTTTGGACTTGTGACTCCTCCAGCCTCCAGCATGCCGGACAGGAGAAAAAGAGAACTGCAAACTCGGAAACCTGCTTAAGAGCAGGTGAACGCTGATATAGAGCAGTGAATCACCTTCATTTTCGCTATGGAGATGTTTACTGGTTCAACTTTAAACTCCCGCGTTTGACTGGCGCTATTTCTTTCCAGAGGTTCCAGTTCCTACTTCCGGAGGTGATGATGATGCAACTTGTGCAGATATGCAAACGGCGTCAACTCCGTCTTTTCAATTAAATAAAACTGTGTTTCCTATGGGTGTGTTTGCGCAGGGTATATGGGAAGGTTATTTATGGCCGGTTCGGAATGAAAGAAGTTGCAGCGCATAATTTTGCATATACGAAGGCGCGCTCCAGGTTAAAATGCACCGGAGTACCTGGAAGTGATATTAAAATATCAGAGGTGGGATTTATGCGAGTTTCGGTTCAGTTTGAAAAGACAGACGGTATTGATTTTTTTGTCGCATCCAGACGCGACTCCATTATGACACGGTAAAAGTTGGATAACGCACAGTCAGGCTTCTCGTCGGGGTCTGTGTGAATGGAGCAATCCCCGCACCTCCATCGATTCCATTAGCCTCTCTGTTACACGGTCTCCGCCAGACACACTCTATGCACGGGCTGTTTCGAATTCGCGTCTCGTCACCACCCACGGGGATTTTGATGAGAGTTGCAGAGCTCTGGGTGAATCAGAACAGCAGGTAGGGCTTTGTAGGCCTCGGTACTAATTTTCTCTGCAATGTGTATATAAATGCTTTGGCCTGCAGGTATCGTACGTTCAATGCTTGTGTGATTTAGTTGGCTGGCAGTCTCGCCACGTGACACATTCTAAAAAGAGAAATTCGAGAAATCATAGCTCATTACAATCACAGCTCACTTAAATCACGATAAGGTTGAACCTACTACAGTGGTATATGACGCAGACAGTTTGTAATCGAATTTTTCAGTGAGCTTTTACAAGCCCTCTGGAACCAATTATTACAATCTGCTTCAAAACGTTGTATGGTTAATAAGTGGGCAATATTTAGTTAAGTTGGTTGTAGAGGGTTCAGGTTTAGCGCAAGAGAAAGGGATATAAGAGCTACTCTTACTTATTTTAATGCATAATATATACTATCAGTTCAATATACTGAAGTCTAGCTGAGTAGTCGACCTTTCAGTTGCTACCTACCACCTGCACGAGTAATCCTACACGTGTAGACATCACATGGCGATCCCAACCAAACAACAAACTTCGCGCAAAAAAAGTGCGACTGAGGCGTAAATTCCGAACCAAACACCGCAAAATATACAAGGAGTGGCATGGAGACCGAAGAGAAGTTCGTAAATTATTGATACGAACCGCAAAAGCTGAACTAAATGCCGCCAAAAAAACAACTCCGACCACACCAGACCGCCGCCCAGCCACCTCATATCCGTCGATTAGAAGAGGCAACACGAATAAAAATATGGTAACCACAAAATACATGACGACCTGCTGACCTGCTGAACCACACCTGTATCATCTGTTATTTTCACATCTGTAACCCAGCGGTATTCTATCCGGCTCTGGCCCGAACATACTTAGACGTCGCATTCAAGAACCTCAGGAGCTACGAAGAGCCGTTTCGAGCCATTTACGGGAGTAATCAGTCTGCCAAAGAAATCAAGAGGAGGATTTCCTTCAGAGAAGACCAAACGAGGATCTATTGCGTTTGCACGTTGGAAAATTCCATAAATTAGAAGAAACATTGGTTCTAGTAACTCTAGAGATAAATCTCAAGATAAATTGAATAAGTATGGGATCAAAAGGTTCACTTTAACCAGTTTACTAATCAAATCTGTGTCACAGTACGTGCAAGAAAGTGAAGATATAACAACATCCCTTGCAGCAACGTTGAGAAGCAGGGAGGATTTCATCAGTGAGGCGGGCTATATGATCAATTAGATAGTGATACTCAAGATCGAACCGAAAGTAATCTTGATGCCGCGATTACAGAAGTTCGATAAGGTGCTGATTTAGTAGTTATTACAATGTGTGAAAAATCTGATCCAAGTACGGCAGCTGCCACGCGACCTAACATGACCAATAGTGAAGAGTCAGTAGAACAACTTATGGACGCGATTGAATTGTACGATACACATTTGGACGACAACGAGAAAAAAACCTTGACGGTCTAGGTATTTAAAAGCAAAATTGGATCAAAATGCTAAGATAAGGCTGAAAGGAGCTTATAACCTTCAAACGCAGTTCTCGTGGAGGACATGAGAAAACATTTACTGACGCAAAAATCCACGACAAGTTTATATTAAGGGTTGAATTCAGCAAAATTTTAGGATCTCGCAATATCTCAACTAGGGATGTAATTTCCCTGTGAGATATTTTGAAAAACTAAAAACTTTTTCTCAACGATTTTTCCCAGGGATCTTGAATCAATCGTTCAAAAGTTTCTAATCGGTACCGTATACAGGGTGTGACATGTAATTTTTTCATATTAAATACAACACCCTATACATATTTATTTTATTACGTCATTTGATGTAGTCTTTCTTTGTGATCACAACGATAAATAACACTCATGATTTATTTTGACAAGGAAGCTGTCGAAAAAATGGTAAAATAGGTAGTCAAACTAATTAAAAATTACAAATTACGCGACACCCTGTATCAGGAACAAATTAGACCATCTATCCATGCAGAGTTGAATTCTGCAGACAAAACGCTGCGAAAATAACTTTTTCTTGAGTGAAATATAGAAACCAAAGCCATCTTACCGCGGAACAAAATTAGTTGAATAACTATTTTTTTTTTGACATCTTACTTGTCAGAATAAATCATTGGTGTTATATATATATATATATATTTGTAATCAGGAGAAAAGGCTCAACCAAATTGCGAAATAAAATATAGGGTGTTGTATTTAAAATGAAAAAGTTACATATCACACCCTGTATACGGTACCAATTAAAAACTTTTATGCCCGATTGCACAAAAAAAATTTGATACCGAACTTGGTAGTTCCGCATCAAATTTTGGTGCGGTATTGAATCGTAATCGCATTGCACAAAGCAAAATTTTATCCAGGATCAACTAACTCCGGACCAAGTGTGAACGAGTCACAAAAAGCATCGAGGCGACCGTCATATTGACTTCATGCGGGTGGCAACTATTATTAAAGCCGTCATAGCATGGTGATGGAAGGGTTGATTTCCGACGCAAAGGATCCAGGTTCGAACCTCGGCCGTAGAAGCCAAGTCTTTTTTTGCATAATTTTGTTTTTAACGTGAAATATAAGGGCCACACTTTCCAAGTTCATTGTTCTGATATGAAAAATTGAAAATGTGACATTATTCTTGAGTTTCAAGGTAAAATGGTTGAAAAAAAAAGTGGTCTCGACGGGATTCGATCTCGGTACCTCTCGCATACGAAGGCGAAATCCTAACCGCTCGACCAGCCGGCTTCAAATAGTAAATTTGGGCTGGCACCCACATTAGCTGTGTGTGAGTTCAATACATTCTGTGAAAACAATTTTTGAATGAAAATGTACAAATAATAGCTTGTATACACATGAAACCTGCTAATATATACACTTGCAGTGAATTTATACCCAATGAAACGCACGGATCACTCCGAAATGATCGAATTTCCAACGATCTGTCATTCTGTCAATTTAATACCGGGGTCGAGGTGATATCAGATTTAATGCGGTATTAGTTTGTTTAGTTCGGTATAAAATCCTTTGTGCAATCCAAAATGGGCGTAATCAGCGTTTGGTGCGGTATCAGAATAGTTCGGTACTAAATTTTGATCCCATGTCAGATTTTTTTGTTTCTGTACTCCATTTTGTTGTTTAGTTCGGTAATCAACGATTTGATACCGAACTAAATATTCAATACCACGTTTGTGCAATCGGGCATTAGAGAATCAATTCAAGATCCCTGGGAAAAATCGTGCAGAAAAAAATTTCAAAAATTAAAACTGATTCTTGGAGGATTTCTGCTGAATTTTTTGAAGTCCATCAAAAATTTTTAGATCAATAATTTACAGAGTGTCGCAAAAAATTTCATTCTTATAACATGCAGTCAATGCAGTTTTTTATTCCCATTACAATGAAATTCAACACCTACGGGGTCATCCAACAAGCAAACTTTCAAAATACTATCAATATGACAGTTCGAAAATATTAGGAATCACACTCAAGACAATTCTTGACATTTTTATCTGAACAACCTCTAATTTTTTCACCAAATGAATCCGTAAGTGTTGAATGTTTGTATTCGGGATATAAGTTTGCATCGATCGCATTATCTAAAAAATGTAGATGTAGTAAAACAAGATAATTTTTTTGAGATTTTTGTGTCAATTTAGGAGGTAGAAAATTGTTAGGGTCAAATTTGAAAATTTAGCAAAAATCTTTCATAAATCAGTTTTTATTTTCAAAATTGATCCAGGGATAATGGGCTAGTGGGAGGTCAATCTTGACGTGAGCACCCTGTACGTTTCAAGTGAGAATCAGGGTCAAGTAATTTTGGTATTTCATGATGCAATTGGAGATTTTGGAGGATTGCAGGCATTCTGAATTTTCAGCAGGGGTGGAAGGAATAGCAACGTTAGAGGGCCCTTGGGGTAGTTCACTTGTTTTCCAAAATAAAAGGCTATTTGAAGAACCCCATGTTTTTTCCCTAGGGGATTATCCCTCATTGTCTATAAAACATGAAATCAATATAGACTTGTTTGATGTTCTTTTTCACCAAATTCTATTTTCTGAATCCAATCCATTTTATGTACACACATTAGAATCTCAACTTATTCTGGGTTGGACACGAATGAATAAATGAATATCAAGAACACGAAAAAACTTGTCTTGGCTAGTCAGATTCGACTCGCAGGTTTTGTCGAATCACATCTTTTGAGTTCTATCATAGCTCAGAGCAAATTGTAATCCATTGTCTCTAATGAATGCTGAAATAGAGCTTCTCGCAAGCCCCAGCGAAGAGCGTTTCTTCCTAGCTTCTGTTTTTAATTTTCCGTCAATCGAGTTGTTTCTATTTATTTTGTAGAAAATGGGAGTATCTCTCAACACTTGTTCTCGCATTTTTTCACAGTTGATTCAAAAAACTTCTATTCGGGGCTCAATAGTACTTGTTTTTATAACCTATAAGGTTTGTAGAGTCTCACCTCCTCATTCTCATCACTCCCATAGCGGTCAGCGAATTGTTACCCATTATCGCTAATATTGCTGAAAAGTATTCTCGGATGTTCTTATCATGTCTTGCTCTTAGTTTTCATCCGATAAACTTTCTTATTTTTTGATTTTGTAGAGAAAGAAAGTGTCCATCAACGTCTGTTTTCGGATTTCTCCACAACCAATCCAGAACTTTTTTATCCAATACGCGAAAAATTTTGTTCTTGCTTAATTTTCAAGTTTCCTCGTAACACATATTTCTCAGTGGCGACAAAGTTGCTAGCGAATTGACTTTCATTGTCGCTAAATAATCTTCTCGTAAGTACTCATCAGTGATTCTTAGTTTCCATTTTATTGAGTTTTTTTTTGCAGAATGAAAGTTTCACCAACGCCTGTTTCCGCCCACAACTAATTCAAAACTTTTTCAATCTGAACGCAAAAAAAAATGGTTTTGCTACTTGTAATTTTGGTCAAATAACATCGTCCTTGGTCTTAGTCTTATCACAGCCGCCAGCAAATTGTTATCCATTGTCGCTGAAATTTCCAAGAGAATAGAGCTTCTTTTAAGCTTTTCTCATCTTTAGCGCTCAGTTCTCATCAGATTTAAATAAAAGAAATTATGTTAGTCATACTAGTTATGTTCTCCTCTGGTCAAAAATCGACCAGTTCCGACTTTTTTGCAGAGAAAATTGTGAAGCAAGAAATCAAGGATCGAGTTATTACGTGAACCAGTAGTATGCTGCTTGTTCGAAATATTTTAGCTTGTGTTGAAGTGAATATAGTGTCTATTTTTTTTAATAAACGTAGATTAGTTCACTCTGATTAAGCGAAGTGAAGAGTGGATTTAAACCGGCCTGTGTATAGGAGCTTCGGCTCCCATAGCAGAATAATCTATGGCATTACAGTAAACAGACGCGGGAATTGGGCACTTTGTGTTTCTGCTCATCGGATTTGTATCTCTTGTCCGCCCTCTGTATCCGTTGCTGGCGCTGCTGGAACTTATTGCTGGAACTTATCGTTATCGGCAATCGGCATTCCTCCACCGACAACGTCGATAGCTCAGAGAGAGTAGGTAAGCACTTTTCTCGAAAGGAAAGTTTCGAATTTTCCGCATCAGATGCCTGTGAGGTATCGTAGTTTGGTGTTGTATCATCAAAGGCCTTCGCCGTATTGCGTGACAGAGTACAAATTAGATTTCTGTTGTTAATGATCAAACGGAAAGTTTGCGATAGGAGAGCGAAAGGGACTTCGAAAGAAGATTATATTCGACCTTGATTCTGATGATAATGCTTCTGGAGGTAATATTATTTCAGGTAGAGGGTAGCTGTCGAGGTAGCTGTACTGAAAATTCTTGTAGTAGGTTTCATTGAAAACGCGTAAAGCTCACTTGAAAACAATCTAAAGCCGCTCAGTAGGTACACATTTTATTATCCTCATAAACAGGGCCGTTCCTAGGGGTTCGAGCGCCCGTGTGCAAAGCTTCTAGTTTGCGCCCCCCCCATTCTATACTCGACCAAAAAAATGAAAGAATTCAGAATCTATATCACTGTTCTATTTAAAAAAAAAAGTTATACAGAGTGTCCCGGAATAAGTGTTACAAAACTGACAAGGAGATAGAAAATTGAAAAATAAGAGAACTTTTGTTGAGAAACATACTCTCTCAAACGTATAATAACCGAGATACAGGCCTTCAAAGTTGTTTTTTCAAAAAGTTTTTTTTACATAACTTTTGAACCGTTCAACCGATTCCAGTCAAATTTAAGCTTGAGTTTACTGAAACAGGTCTCTATTGAACAATAATAACGCATTTCATCAAACATTTTTGGGGGCGAAGATAATAGGGGGTGCCCTCCCCCTTTTCCCTCTATTTTTGACCTCTTCGAATATTTTTGGAAATTGGAAATTCAATTTTTGAATTTTTCGTTTAATATAAAGAAAAAAGTTACTCTTGCAAAATTTTGATTAGAGGCTTGGTTTTTGAGATATTTGGGATCGAAACATTGCAAAACATCTCAAAGTCGCCACTTTCCTGGGCCTAAAAATTAACATTCAAGAGAACCCATGATTCGTCAACTGGAATGAGTTTTCTGGGTATTTTGATTTGATAAACCTTCATTTTCGCTGAGAAACATGAAGTTTTTCAGGAAAAAACAATTTGAGCCCTGGAAAGTAGCGATTTCGTGATGTTTTCTTATGTTTCAAACCCAAATATTTTGAAAATGAAGCCTCTAATCAAAATTTTGCAAGAGCAACTGTTTTCTTTACATTGAACGCAGAATTCAAAAATTGAAACCGTTCCGAAAAATATTCAGGGGGGTTGAAAATAGGGGAAAAGGGGGGGATACCCCCTATTATCTTTGCCCCTAAAAATGTCTGATAAAATTCGTTTCAATAAAGACCCTTTCTTAATAAAATTTGGTTTGAATTTGAATACAATCGGCTGAACGATAAAAAGTATGCAAAAAAAAACGGTTTTTGAAAAACAACTTTCAAGGCTTCTATCTCCGTTATTATACGTTTGGGAGGGTATGCTTATTGACAAAAGTCGCGTGAGTTTTGTAACACTAATTCCGGGACATCCTGTATAATAGCTGTCGTATTACACTCTACAAAACTTCTTGTACAATGTATTGAACATTCTGCCAAAATACTGTCAAAAAAACAATGAACTTGATTGTTCAATTGACAGATTGTTCAAGAAATTGTACAAGAAATTGTGTAGTGTAATACAGCTTCAATATCTTACAAAAAATAACAATTCAGTGAATGAATTTAAAAAAAAACATAATTATTCAGGATATCAATGAATCTTGGGTTTTCAAATATATTTTTGCATTTTTGCTGGGAACTTTTCATTATCTTTCGGGGATCACAAGTAGATACCTACTACAGTAATGTCTGGATAATCCGAACAGAAAGTTTGCAGACCCCGTTCGGATTACCAAAACGTCGGGATTATAGAATTCATACTGAATTATATCTATAATCCGAACGTGTTCGGTTTATAGATACCTTACTAAACCATAAAAATGGCGCCAATTTACATTAAAAAATAAGCAACTTAGCCATGGAAGGTTTATGGTGCTATTCTGTAAAAAATAACATTCCATAAACGCTCTGTTATGTAAAAATCCGTGTCGGCCATTGGCTGTTGCCTAGATAATAACAACGTAACAGAGGCTATATGGAATGTAATTTTTTAGAGAATCGCACCATTATTTCAAATTATTTCATATTATTATTTCATTAAGGCATACTGACAGGGTAGCGTATGAACCGAGGTATGAACATCCAGGCTGTAACTGACGCAAAATGTCAGCTTTTTGTAAAAGGGTTAACCGAGGGGTTAACGTGATATGGTTCCGTGTTAAAGATGGTTGAAATTCAGCTTACAATGTAAGCTGAGACTTGCAAGCTCACATAAAATGTTAGTTAGGATTATAGGATACTTACAGGGGTTCGGATTATAAAAATTATTTTACACAAATGGGGTGTTCGGATTATAGAGTAGCTCGGATTATAGAGGGTTCGGATTATCCATACATTACTGTATTGCCGATCGCCACATGAAAGTGAACGACAGATGAATGACATTTTACACTTTTATCCTGAGAATAAAGCTTAAGAGTTATCCAGATGCTGAGAGATGATCCATTAGCCTTGCTGTACGCATCTTGTATTTTCCAGCATGCAATGACTCGCGCCTTGGAGAAAATTTCAGAAAATTATCATCCATCTGTGACAGTCTGTCGTTCAGTTTTTTGTGTCGTTATTAGTAACTTCCACTTGTTAGGTAGAAGCATTCGTTTCTAGCGAATTAGAAGGATTCGCATTCGTTAGCGAAGAGCGTTCGCGAAACGTTCGGTGACTTAGCCATTCGACACGGAAGGTACAATTCGAACCGAAAACCAAATGAACGTTCGCGTGCTACTAGGGATTGGACCATTTCTTTGCATTCTGTTTATTTTCCTCATCTGGGCTAGAGCTGGCTGTCATAGTTACCGTGCCCCGTGATTGTCTTTGTCTTGTTGTGATAGGGTTTTCTACGACTTGCTTATGCTACCGTTTGCGTAACCGTATGCAGTTCCGTATCCGCTTGCATCGACTATAAACTAAGCTCAACAGCAGAAAATTGCTTCGTATTGGGATAATTGGTTTTCACGTCGGGCGCTGAAGCGCCGCCCGACTATAGCGGGGGGCGCGAAGCGCCCTTTTTGGATTTTTTCAGTCGGTTGAATTTTTGCGCCCCTGGCAAAGTGCGCCCGCGTGCGTCGCACGCCTTGAACGCCCTGTTAGGAACGGCCCTGCTCATAAACGCGGTGCAGTCGTAGTAGGTAGAGTTTATCACCTTATACTCTTCCACTGTAGTTTTTAGATTTTCGATTTCTCAGGATTGAAAGTTGAAGGCTATATAAGTATCCATTAAACTTGAGTCTCGGCATATTGACATTTACTCCTGAACTGCAGAAGTAAGCGCCAGTTGCAGCATTCTCCTGATTGTTCGGACGAAATCTCACCTACTCGTCGTATAATGTGAAATGTTCATCACGATTGAACGAAAAATGCTCTTACTTCCAGATGCTTCATTTTGAAAACCATAAAATGTTGTAGAGACTGTTGATATATCAACAATTTGATAAGACTACAAAAAATCATCGGTGCAACTTTTTGTCAGATGACTAGAAAATCAGATATTTTACACAAACTAATTTCTTGCACTTCTTTGTTGATGATGGCGACATGAAGATGTCAACTCCGCCAGGCGGTAAATTAAAATGCTACAGTGTCGGCTACAAAATTCATTTCAAGCTTGTTGGGAATTATTTTCTTAATGATTTCTCTGGTTGCTGTACTAGTGATAAATTGTACAGAACCGTAACTCCTTTCTGATGTAGGTATAACTAGTAGGTAGGTGAACAGGTTAGTACCTAAATAGAATTTGGCAATGTTTGTTTCTTGGAAATTCCAAGACTGACACTAGAACAAATCGAATCATCTGGAAAAGCACTCTTCTCAATTCAGCACGCACACTTCTTCTCATGCCTACCATAACAATTTTTCAGTCCTTTCCGTCGTGATGCTATTCTTGTAAGATTCTTATTCAAGAGAGAAAAATGTCAAACAAGCGTCCGCAATCTATGAGGGTTTAGCTTACATCCGTCCTCAATATGTCATCGTGTCTCGCCAATAATATTATCATAGGAGTTGGCACGGCGTCTGATCGAATTAAAAATCCTCAGTCTTGCCAAATTAAAAACGCATCAATTTGTCCCTATAACTCATTTTCTATACATTAAAACCGGATGAGTGCCATTTTGTTAGCGAAAAAACAAAACAGAACAAAAAAAAGTGACCGAAGCCCTGTAATTTCACACTGTCAATCAAAGCAGATCAAGGTTAATATGGAGTGATGGTATTTCCCGCAAGCTCACTTTTGCTCACACAAAGGGAAATAAATACTTGTCACCTGTCAATAAATGTAATTTCAAAATGCCATGACGCGGTGTATTTAATTCCGGTATAGACGTGTCAAGTAGTGGAAAAAAAATCGATGGTTTTGTGCGGACAATATTCAAACCTGGTTTCCGGCATGCCGACCGCCATGGAATGATGGCAATTCTTGCTGGAAACTCACCTGGAACAAGAGAAAAACCACAATTAGGTATACTATTTATTTCCATTTCTCTGAAGAGCAAAAAAACTAACAATGATAATTGTGTGCAAGTTGCATTCATTTCAAATTTCATTATCAGTTGAAATATTGTTACGAGCGGCGATCCCGTGCGTTCTGGTAAACACGCGATCTTTCTAGATTCTTCCGTCCATTATGTCGCTGTGTAGATACAAGTGCGGAGCTCTGGACATTTTTAGAAGTACCTATACGCGATGGCTTGGCATTTGGAACCTTCAACGCTCGATCAAGACTCATCTGCTTATTTTGGCGGAGGCGCCGGCTCTAGAGCACGGCTGAATTATACGCGAAAGGTGTGTGATTATTCGGGAGTCGTCTAGAAACCATACGCCGGGTCAATATGGAATTTGCTTGATGACCCATGGAACATTCGAAATAATTAGTCGGGACCTATATAAGCACTATGGATCGCCCACAGCACCAGTTATGAATTGGAATGCGAAGTGGTAGCGAGCGGATTGAAAGCAAGTAGTAATCATAGCGATATTCCTGAGTAAATAATTGTTGGCGTGTATTTATTGTAGTACGAAGTAATGTAATGTAAAGTGTGTTTTAAAACGATCGTCTCAGTTATATTCGAACCCGTACGCAAAATACGTAACAATATTATAGGAATGAAGATTCCGTTATGTGTTATTAATGAGGGAACCTGGTTACCTAGAAATGATCAGAAATCGGCTTTATGATTGGTCGAATCATTTCACTCGAAACAAAGATCTGACAAGCGTCTGACTTACATGAGTCTCCTGTTGTCTTGGGAGCAGGGAGCCTTCTGGACTTATGTGAAAAGTTTTTGCTGTGTTTTTTTTTTAAATCAGAATTTCAAAATTGTATGGAATTACTAGCTGTGAGCTTGTTTTTTTTCTTCCACCAGATGACGTTGGAATCTCGGTTTCGGCCAAACTTGAACTTACGTGATTTGCGAATTAAGCCGACAATAATATGCCTAACTGCTTCCTCGTTCTGCAAAGATCCATTTTCCTGCCTAATGACGGAAACTACTGTTCAACGCTTATTTGACAAAACGATTGCAAAAAATGCTACTCGACTGCGCCTCATGCTTTTCAAACAGAGCTCCGGGCCAAAAAATTGTGCTCTTGTGGTTACAAGATTTCCTTGACTAACAATTTCCGTGGCCAGTAATTCATGTGGCGAAAGATTCCCGTGGCTGAAGCTTTCCGAAGCGTTCGGTGACCAACGATTTCTGTGGCTGGATGTTTTTGCGACTAGAAATGTCTATGACTATGACTAAAAATTGCTGTGCTTGCTGTTTTTCATGACTATACAATAATTTCCTCCCTCGCAAATCTCCGTGAGTGAAGATTCCTATGTCCAAATATTTCTGTGGCTGAATATTTCCGTGGGTGAATGTTTTTGAGGCTAGAAATGCCTGTGGCTGAAAATTCCCGTATTCGATGTTTTCTGTCGCTAAATATTCCTGTTGCTCAAGATTTATGTGGCTAAACTTCCCGTGCCATGAAGATTTTCGTGGCTGAATATTTCCGTGACTCAAGGTTTCTGTGCTCAAAAATTTTCGTGGCTTATGATTCCCGAGGCTGAAAATTTCTGTGACCAAAGATTTTCCTGGATAAAATAATCCGTGGCTGGAGATTTCCGTGCCTGGATGTTACCGTGGCGGAAAAAACTAAAAAGTCTCTGTAGTTGGAAACTTCTTTGGTTCAATAAGATTCCCATGACTGAATATTTCCGTGGCCAAGTGTCTAATATCACCGTGGTCAGAAATTCTCATAACTGAAGATTTCAATGACGAAACATTTTTGTGGTTGAAGATTTCCGTGATCAAGATTTCCGTGGCACAAGATTTCCATGGGTCAAGAGCTCTGTGCTTGGATATTCCCGTGAAAGAATGTTACCATGCCTACATATTTTAGTGGCCTAACATTGTCGTGGCTGAAGATTTCCGTGGCTGAAGATTCCCGTGTTGGAAAGATTTCTGTTGCTACAGATTTTCGGCAAGGTCAAAAGCACAGAAAAAAAAAAGATTTCCGTGGCTATATTGGCTAAACATTTTTGTGGCTCTAGATTTCTGTGGCTAAGTGTTTAATGTTATCGTGGTCAAAAATTCCCATAGCTAGAGATTTCTATGACTAAATATTTTCAAGGCTAAAGATTTCCGTGGCAAAGCGTCAAATATTTCCGTGGTCAAAAATTTCCATAGCTAGAGATTCCTATGGCTAAACCATTTTGTTATTGAAGATTTCCGTGATCATGGATTTATGTAGCTAAAGATTTCTGTGATCAAAGATTGTCGTGGCTGAAGATTTCCTTGGTCAAAGATCTTGTTGAGTCAAGATTTCTATGGATTTCTATTTTGCATCGAAAGAAAACAAAAACCCACTCAAAAACTGAGCTATCTCCTGATCAACTCAATGAATTTTTTACCAATGTTTCTAACACGATACACAACGGAATTCCCCCCGCCAGGAAGAAATTTGGCGAATATCTCCGAGGCAGCGCAGCTGCTCTTGAAACATTTGCTTTTAGGGAGGTTTCTTTCGTGGAGGTTCGCGATGTAATTGAGGGACTAAAAAACAAGAGCAGTCGCGACTGTTTCGGAATGAATGTTCAGTTGATAAAGACCGTTAAAAACATTATAATAACACCTCTAACCAAACTAATAAACAAAATTATCGCTTCAGGAATTTTTCCGGCGGCACTCAAGAAATCGAAGGTAATACCGATTTATAAAAAGGGCTCCACCGCGGATCCCGGTAATAACCGACCCATCTCGATTCTTCCAGTTTTGTCAAAAATCATTGAAACAATATTAAAAAATCAAGTTACTGGGCTCTTCGAAAATAATAATTTGTTTTATGGGTCACAATTTGGATTCAGGAAAGGGAAATCAACGTCACAAGCGGTGGAGCAATTGGTGGACCTTATAGTGGACTCATACGAACAGTGTGAATACCGGGGTGCGGTCTTCTGCGATTTGCAGAAGGCTTTTGACTGCATGTCGCACGAAATATTGTCCAAAAAGTTGCTCAGTTACAATTTTGATGCTAAGAGTGTCGGCCTAATAAACTCTTTTTTGTCGGGGCGAACACAATACACCATGAAATACGGCATAAATTCTGAGGTGGGGGATGTGGCTTCCGGCGTTCCGCAGGGGTCGGTACTTGGACCGCTCTTATTTTTGATTTACATCAATGACATAAGTCATGCGGTCCCTGGTGCTGGCCTGCTGTTGTTCGCCGATGACACCACCCTTACAAGCCGCGGCTGTGATTTGGAAGAACTACAAATCGACCTGGACGATATGGAGACCAACGTGGGTGACTGGTTCTCCGCGAATAGATTGAGCCTTAATGTCAATAAGACCAAGAAAATAATCTTTTCTCAAAGAAATTTGAAAAACTATCAAAATCCGCCAAATGTTGTGTTTCTTGGTGTGGTGGTAGACCCACTGTTGACGTGGGAGCAGCACATAAATTTTGTTTGTCCAAAGATCTGTAAAAATATCTTTATAATAAGAAACTTGATTCCTGTTCTTCCGAGTGAGGCTGTGTTGTCCGCGTACCACAGCTTGATTGTTTCACTGATGACGTATTGCATAACGAGCTGGGGTCACTCGCCACATACCTCGAGAGTTTTTGGGCTGCAGCGCCGGGTGGTTCGAATGATGTCTGGCATTGGTTACCGTGATGATGTCAAAGATAAGTTTATTGATATGGGATTACTAACGTTTCCAAGTTTGTACATATTTCAGTGCCTCATACTGGGTAAGAAAAACATTAACATTTATAGGAAGCACGAGGATATACATGATTATCGGACTAGAAATAGAGATCGACTGGTAGTAAATCATATTAGACTAGCAAAAAGCCGATACAGCAAAAATTACTTCTGTCCAACATTCATTAATAAGTTACCACTAGAAATAGTGCATTTGTCTTTACCTAAATTTAAAACGGTTGTAAAGTCTATGCTCCTGAAGAAAGCATTTTACTCTATCCAGGAATATGACCAGTACGGTTTCACCTTAGATGATTTTGAGCTCGGTCATCAAGGTCGATTTTAATTATTTTATTGTATATAATGTGTATTCTGTCTCTTTTTTGTCAGTTTTTTACTCAATTGTGTGTAATTGCATTGTTTGTTGCATTCTTTTACGTATTTTATCTTGTATTATTGTTGACGATTGAAAAACCTTGTTGGTTGAGAAAATAAATGAATTTGAATTTGAATTTGAATATGCCTAAATTTTTCCGCGGACAAAGATTTCCGTGTCTTCATATTTCCGTGACTTGAAATTGTCGTGGCTAGACATTTCTTCCATAGCCAAATATGTCCGTGGTTCCAGATTTCCGTGCCTTGACGTTTACGTGGCTGAAAAATTCCTCAGCTGGACATTTCCTTAGCTCAAAACTTCTTATGGCTAAACATTTACGGAGCTAGACATTTCCATGACTGTGTGTCGAAAATTTCGTGGTCAAAAATTCCCCTGAGTGCAGATTTTTATGGCTGGACAGTTTTTTGGTTGAAGATTTTTGTGATCCAAGATTTGTCGTGGCGAGATATGTACGTGACCAGTGACTTTCATGAGCAAGATTTTCGTGCCTAAATATTTCCGTGGCCAAAGATTTTCGTGCCTATATATTTGCGTGGCTTAAATATTTGTGACCAAAGATTTCCTTGGATAGAAAGTTTTCCATGGCTGAAGATTTCCGTGTTCAGATACTCGTATTTCCGTAGTCGAATATTTCCGTGGCTGCAGATTTTTGTGCCTGAATGTTCACGTGGCTGAAAAATTCCGTAGCTAGACATTTTCTTTGCTCAAGATATACGTGGCTGAAGATTTCAGTGGCTGAGTATCAAATGTTTCTGTGGTCAAAAATTCCCATGACTAGAGATATCTATGGCCAGGGGAGGGTTCCTCGGGGGGTTCTGGGGGTGTACAGGCCTTCCCAAGTCTCTCGTTCTGCTTAGGGGCTTATGATAGGGGCCTACCCCTGTATCATAGGGGTAGGGCAGGCCCCTCTTTGACCGCAAAAAATAAGCACAATACCAATAGGTACCACAATACCCGAAAATAAGATGACCACGCCCTCGACCACGCCCTTTTTTCTGAAAAATTTCCACTGCGACACGCGCGTTCCTCTTTCGTTTTTCTTATGCCTTCCCCCCAAATTTCAGACCCACGCGCTGCCTCTGTCTATGGCTGAACATTCTTGTGGCTGAAGATTTCTATGGCTAGAAATTTTCATGGCTCAAGATTTCTGTGCCTGAATATTTCAACGAAAAAAGATTTCCATGCCTAAATATTTCCGTGGCCTGCCATTGCCGTGGCTAATGATTTTCGAGGTTGAAAATATCTATGACGAAAGATTTTCTTGGATAAAATTTTCCATGGCTGAAGATTTCCGTGTCTAAATATATATTTCCGTAGTCAAATATTTCCGTGACTCAATATTTCCATGCCTGAATGCTCACGTGTCAGAAAAATTCCGTGGCTAGAGATTTCCTTACCTCAAGCCATGGCCAAGTATCAAGTATTTCCGTGGTCGAAAATTCCCATGGCCAAAGATTTCTTTTGCTAGACACTTTTGTGACTGAAAATTTTCATAGCTCAAGACCTTTGTGCTTGAATATTTCCATGAACAAAAATTTCCGTGGCTCAAAATTTCCGTGCTCGAAAATCTCTGTTGCTAAAGATTTACGTGATTGAGGATTTCTGTACATATCTCAATGTTTCCGTGGACGAAATTTTCTTGCCTAATTAAACAGGTCAACACATGAAGTGGTCCACCCTGAAATTTAGCCTCATTTCAAAGGGGTATCTGTTGAAAAATTAGGTACTACCGATTTCTGAAAAATTAGTAATGCCTAAAATGCCTTTATTCTGGCAACGAGACGTCGTGGAGCTCACTGACTTTGTCCTTGATATACAGGGTGACAACGGATGGAGTGCGAAGTGGTCAATTCTCGATCATAGATTACTTTCGCCAAAAAAATCTAGAATTTTCTGGTTCCATTTTTAGAAAGTTCACCTTAATGTCTCGAAACGGTTGTCGACTTTATTGAAAATCTGGTCGTGAGACAAAATTTTTGGGGGCTTTCGGTCCATAAGACAAGTTTGAAATTAAAAAAAAGACCAAAATTCATCAATTTTTTCTCAGGCGTTTTGTTGACTAACTCACCAAGTGTGATATATATTTGTAATCAGGATGATCGACGAAATCGATTTCCATGTTAAAATACAAGGTGTACGATTTGAGATAAATTTTTCGATGTTGCACCCTGTAAGCGATGAACCATTAAAAATTTTCGTGGACAGATTCGAAACCTGCGTAAAAAATCATGTAAGAATCGTTTTTCATTCCTGAAATTATGTCAAACGAAAAGTTTCCAGGAGGAGGTGAATTTTGGCCCTTATTGAAAATTTCAAACTTGTCTTATGGACCGAGAGCCCCCAAAAATTTTGTCTTATGACTCGATTTTTGATCAAGGGGATGTTCCCACACAAAACCCCGTTGATTTCATTTATGTACTTCATGACGTGAATTTTTGTCATTTTTTGAAAATTGACAAGCCTATACAAGCATAAAGCCCCCGGTCTGACATGTTAGACAAAGCAATTTTCAACAACCTTATCAACGCACATCAGACCTACAGAGTTAAAATCATGTACCTTATGACGTAAGTTTTGAGCCACCAGCTCCCTGTCCATATCGTTTAGCACCGTTTTCTGACAGGTCTCGCTACTCCAAATATGACAGTTCATAGTTTAGCTATGGCAAATTTCTTTATTTTACATTTTCGGATAACCCCATGGTATTTATACAAACCGAACTTCACGTCATTGTCTTCCTAGCGTACTTCACTAGAAATGCTGATCTTAGCGGCATTTTGATGTCCGTCTGTCTGTCTGCCTATCGGTGTAACTGTCCGTCATATTAATCAATTAATTTCTCCTGAACGAGAAGACCTAGCGGGAAAGACCTAGCGGGAATCGACTTCTTGTGTGTAACATGTATTCACCAATCACCAGAGAATTGAATTGGGAAAAAAAATTCTCAAACCGTCGCCATCTTGATCCGATATGTCAAATTTTGTCAAAAGTGATCCGATTTCCATGAAACTTGAAATACACTCAGGTTTCATATGGGAAAGTTTGATTTTGATGTATTCGTGTTCGTGTCTTGGGCATGCATCGATCGTTTTTATGTTAGTTTCACGATTTGCGCCATATTGACGTACCACATGGAAATTAATCTCCAATCACAAAATCAATTTATTCAAGTATTTTCTGAACAAGGGGTTTCCGATGTGACTGAAAAAATTGTTGATAGATTTTTGTTGGTCCTTTTCTACAAGTAGGAGGTCCTCCAAAGAAAAATGTACGGAAAATGCTGTTGAATTTTTGAAATTGACAAAAAGAAATGAAATTTCTGAATTTTTCTTTGAAAATCTGGAAACCAGATAGCAACGCCTGTACATATTTATTCAAGAAAATCGCATACCAAATTTGAACTTTTCATTTTCAAAAAGAAAGGTACTAAAAATGGTTTCTACTAATTCATTTTTTCATGTTTACTGGAAAACCTTTTTGCTACCTTTTTTGAAAGTAGAAAGCTCAAATTTGGTATGCGACTTTCTTGAATGAAGATGTGTAGGCGTTGCTATCTGGTTTTCAAATTTTCAAAGAAAAAAAATGGAAATTTTCACATTTTTTGCAAATTTCGAAAATTTGATAGCATTAAAACATATTAGCATATAAAACATAAGTGTATTTCAAGTTTCATGAAAATCGGATCACTTTTAAGAAAATTAGACATTGCGGATCAAGATGGCGACGGTTTGAATTTTTTTTATCTTAATTCCATTTTTCAGTGACTACACGTTACACACAAGAAGTCGATTTTCGATAGGTTTTCTCGTTCAGGGGCAATCAATTCATAAGACAGACAGTTAGACTGATGGACAGACGGACAGACTGACATCAAAATGCCGCTAAGAGCAGCATTTCTAGTAAAGTACGCTAGAAAAACAATGACGTGAGGCTCGGTTTGTATAAATATAATCGGGTGTACTCGAAAATGTTGAATAAAGAAATTTGTCATTGCTAAACTGTCATATTTGGAGTAACGAGACCTGTCAGAAAACGGTGCTAAACGATATTCATAGTAAATTTTGTTGTTTAATTTTATCAAGTTTCATTTTTCCAATTGGAGGTGCCGTTGATGCGAAAAAAAATACAAACCACAAGAACTACATATTTGGCGTGGTTTTCCCAAGATGGCGGTCTTAAGCTATTCGATACAAAAACATATCATGGCTTATTTTCATGCTGGTGTTGTGGAGAATCCAAAAAGGTATGACACGTCAAGTTTCCAAGGTGGAAACCACTCGAGTCCCCTGGCTCAACGACTACGTTGCTCAAGCTCTTAGTCTGAATGAGAAGGTAACCTTGAAGGTGACGTTGAAATTTGGCTTATATTACAGAATGGTGCCGTGACCAGGATAAACGCAATTAAATCGGGCAAAAAAGACATGCAACATTGATCAAGCGATAAAATCATTTGCCGATGCAGAAAGCATCTTGAGAAATAAAATGAGTGGAGAAATCTAAATAAAACTCACCTGGAAAATTTGAAATCTAGTCAGGAACGTGAAACACCGCTGAATAATGAAAACTACTCCCTTTTCTTCTTCCACCCGACCGCCTCTCTCCTCGTGTTCCTGAAGTAGACGTTTCTGTTCTTGATTCATGGTCATATCCACCTAGACAACCAACAGTTTCGTTCTCTGTTCCGTTCTTGTTGGTTGCTTAGATAGATGACCATGAATCGAAGGGAGAAACGTCAACGTTGGGAATACGAGGGGTATCGAGACGGTCGAAAGAAGAGAAAGAGGTAATTTTCATCACCCAACGGTGTTCCACGTTCCGGACTAGGTTTCAAGTAGGGTTTCAAGTTTTCCAAGTGAGTTTTATTTTGATTTCCACTCATTTCATTCCCAAAGATGATTCCTTGTCGGCAAGTGATTTTGTCGCTTGGTCAAAGTTGCATGTCTCCTTTTATCTGATTAAATTGCGTTCATCCTGGTCACGGCACCATTTTGAGATATAATCCAAATTTGATACAACAAGCATTTCCTTCAATTTTTTACCTCCAACCAGACCCTCACCAGTTGTCTTCCAAGGTCTTTTTGTCAGAGCTTGATCATTTACTGTATCTCTTGCTGTAGATCAGCTTCCCTAGAATCAGCAATGTTTCCTTCATCTATGAGTTTCCATCTCCCTGTCATACCTTGTAGTCTCTTGCAAAACTCGAGTTTAACTAATAGTTTTATTTAGTTGGACTATTTCTGTGAGGATCATTATCACTCAACATACAACTCACGCAACCATTACTTCATTAGCTAGCATCGTTCAAATAGATTGGAGAATCCCTGGAACTCTGTCACCACCGGAAAGACGTTTCTTTGGCTGTAGAAGTGTTGCTCAGTTTCTTCAGGTGGATTTCATGCGGTGATGCTGAGCCTCGCAACGAGAATCACAAAAGAGAGAACCGAACATGTGGAAAACGCTCGCAAAAATGCAACAAACATTTCCACGCCGCCCGTTCTAAAGTAAACCGCTGGGCTGTTTTACACTGCTGCACCGCCAACCTACATAATTCTCGGCGGTCCGTGTGCATAAGGTGAATAAAAACTACGGTTCTGGCATTCAGTGTTCTGGCCTGGCCATTAGCGTCGGTACGAAAAGTTAATTTGCATTATTTCATCCGACGGTGGTGTGTGCATCAGGGCAGAGTGGCCACCGGTTTCTCGCTACTTTATTTGCTATTTTATTCGCAGCGAGAAAACGCCGGGAACTTTCAACCCTGGGGATGTTTTACAACTTTTCTACCGCGCACAAATTTACGAATGTCGAGTACCTACCTGTGTGTACTTAAGCGCAAATTACATTGAGAATTTAAATAATTATTGTACCAGATGCGACTCTCACCTGAAGTAATTTACTGGTTTTCCAGCGCTGCTAGTGGAATAATAGCAAAGTCGCGCAAGATGAATAGGAAAATAACTTCTGTGGAGATCTGTGCACAATTTTTGATGGAATTGGATAAATTCAGCTGCAATTTGAAAATCATCAATGAAAAACTATATTTGGAATAGTTTGAAGTAATAATCTACCTGTATCGTCTGTAAAAAGTTGAAAAAAACAACAGAGTTTAATTTAATAGCTCCATGGTGTGGTATTCCCCCTTTGTTTTGTTTGTGCGTTGGTACCTGAAGTAGGTACGGTCGTTGACGTTCGTAGCGTTTGCCGATAGGAGAGGGGAGATGGCGCTGCGCTAGGCGAGCCGGGCGAGCGGCAGCCGCGGGCAGACAGGGAGAAGAGAATCAGCTGGTGTGAAGAACACGTGATTTTTCAGTGCAACTGTGCGTCAGTTTCTCCTAATTTAAGGTCGGTCTTTCTTTAATTATTGTATCGTAATTTTGGCTTCCATCCACTCACCAAATCATGCATTTCGATACCTATTTTGTCCGCGAAATTATTGTACATAACACGAAATGCTTTGTTCTCTTTGTTCTCAACGAGCTTGCATAACCCGCCGTTTTCCCCTTTGAAATCAAGGTGCTTCGCACTGCTTTGAGTTTTTGTGATTTATCTACTTCCAAATGATCTAAATATTGATGTCAAAAGCCGTAAATCTAGTGGGTGTGCTTTTTGCGCAATCATGACGTGACCTCAAGGCCGCGCTATCGCGCGTACTTCGAGGTTTCATTAACTGTTTCTTTCCACAAGTTACGTCACAAACAGTAAGACGACAAAAAGAATCTCTGCTATGGCAAAATCAGCCTTTAAGTAGAGAACAGTAATTTTGATGATTCATTCACATTTCATTGTTCATTGTCGGGTTATACATGAAAGTAAAGGAAGGAAAGTGACACTTGCACGATTCTCCGTGTCCTGGGGGGGGGGGGTTCACCTGCTCGTATGAATCTGCCGTGTTGAGTCTACTAACCTTCTCCTATTTGGGCGGGAAATTATGTATAACGACGAAGAGAGAGCCACAGGTTGGCTCGAGTCAATTTTCTTGTATTCACTGTTATTTCTTGTATGTGATTACTGTTTACTAACCATTGTTCTGTTTTTAATGTAAGTATGTATCTGTGGGGTTTGTGATGGGTAACTTCTGGGGAACTTTGGGCAAATGCGTTATAGATACTTCTTTCTTCCAATTGCTTACAAAAGGTATGACCAACTTCAACTTCTCTACTTATTTATCTCTCACCTGTCTCTTGTTTATGTATCTACCTGTTCATCTCTTCTTTGTTTCTTGTTGATTTACCTACACCATTACTTATCATTTGTTTCTTGCTGATTTATCCACTTGTTTACTTGTCATTTGTTTCTTGCTGATTTATGTACTCGTTTACCGATCGTTTTTTCATTGTTTACTTTTCTATCAATTTGACTTCTCTTGTATGTAAAGTGTAAAATTAATTGCTCAGCGTTCAAAGCGTAAGCGAGCGAGTTTCCTTTTGTTGTTACGTGAATAACTTGTAAACGAAGCAAACGTTTCAAAGAGATTCAAGCACCGATTCACGCTGACTTGATCAATGCATCACTGGAGTGACTTCTCTGTCATTTCATCATGACTCATTCACACTTAACTTTTGTTCAGATAATTTGGGAAGGGATTTTCCAGCAACCAACCAAGCAATACGCATGGGTTTCTTTGACGTGTTCTTCCCATGTGTGCCTGTCAGCGAATACGTCACTTTTCCTTTGCGCTCAAATTGACAGTTCAACATGTTTCATGATTTCTTGTTTTGTTTTGTTAATCTGATTTTGTGTTCATTTTATTGTTGTAAATTCCTGCATTGTCTAAATAATTTATAATGATGTTTCTTGTTTTGTGTGTTGTTGTTCTTCATTCATGTTGTGTCATTTTTATCACTGTCAATTTATTGTTGTGAGGTGTTTTCAGAAAAGAAACAAATTCATTTAAAACTTTCCAATTGATTTCCAATAAAACATTCATTTTGCTTGCATTTCATTCGCGTTTCATTCAAGAATCAAACCTCATCCTCAACTACACATTCTCATCTCGAGTAAGAACTCAACAACACAACGTAGGTAAAATGTAAACGACGTGGGGAAGGGAAGAAACAACGACGATCACAGCCGAACATCAAAAACGGGGTTACACTACAGAAATGGGGCCGTGACCTGGATATACTACAGAATGGTGCCGTGAGACCAGGATACACTACAGCAATAACATCGAAAAAGAGGGTTACATTACAATGGGTCGACAGAAGGTTAAACTATTTTTAGTTTGTTATCTGGTGTTTGGGACCATAGGTGTTGCCATCTAGACCAAGCCTTTTTTTCGCCAGAGACCTGAGATCTTTGGATACATAAAAGTTTTGGATGTCGTCAAGTTTTGTTGCCTCTTTTGTCTCCGCGTCCGCCCGTTCTTTCCAGCGATACCAGTGTGAGATGGAATCCAGACAAAAAGAACCGGCCTATTTTGTTCTTGGATTTTTGATAGGCAGAAAAAAATATTGTTATTGATCGGACATCCAGTATATGGGTTTTGGGAAATGCTTTGAAGGGAACTCAAAGAATCAGCATTGATAACGAATTTTTCTACATTTTTGGTTGAGACAATGTGACGCAAAACTTTGCTGATGGCGTGGAGTTCGGGTGTGTAGATACTGCAGACAGACGGGAGATGAAATTTTTGGGAAAGATTCCCTGAGATATAAGCTGATCCTACGTTTTCCTCGACCCTCGAACCGTCAGTGAAAATGTGCAAGAAATCCGGTGTTTTCTCATGAATTTCACAAAGTGCGTTGTTGAAATACTTGAGGAGGGATGTCTTTTTTGTCGAAAACTGCGAGTTCAAGATTTATGCTTGGTTTTGTGAGTTTCCATGGGGGAACAGTATAATAATCTGATTTCTCTCATGTCATAAAACTCCACATCAAGTTCTCTTTGTGCTCTGCTTAGTCTGATATCTATGGGGGGAGCCGTATATCTGGATCTGAGAATTGTTGTGGTGTTTATCGTTTCCAGGTTTGGGTGTTTTTGGATATTTTTCAAATTTGTTGCGTATAGTATCTGGAGGAGTTGTCGTCTGAGAATCAGGGGTTGTTCTCCAGATCCGCACAAAATACTGTTTACAGGACTTGATCGAAAAGCACCGGTACTCAAACGGATGGCTTGATTTTGTATAGTATCAATCATTTTCGGTAAATTTGGTTTTGCGGAGGAGTAAACAACACTGCAGTAATCTACCTTACTCCTGATGAAACCCCCATAAATTTTCAGAAGTGTCACCTTGTCGGCTCCCCAATCGTAGCTGCATAAAGCCTCAATGATATTTATTCTCTGCATGCATTCCTGCCTTAATTGTTTCAGGTGGGAGGACCAGGTCAACTTTTTGTCAAAAATACTTCCTAGAAACCGGATTTCTTGTACTGCAGCTATTTCTTCATTATGGAGTTCCAATTTTGGGGGCTCGTTGAGTCTTCGCAACCGACTAAATTGTATCAATTTTGTTTTTTGGGTTGAAGAACGAAAACCTGTGTTGTTTGACCAGTTTTGGAGCTGGCTCAAGCTTTGTTGGAGAATTTGCTTGGTCTCGTTCGGATGTCTTGGGTTGCTGATATAAAATAATGCCAGATCGTCTACATAGAGTAAAGTGCTCTCACTGTATGTGGGATGTTTTTGGTAATGTCATTCAAGGCTATGAGAAAGAGTGTTACACTGATTACTGATCCTTGAGGAACTCCGTTTTTTTGAAAAAAATCCTCAGATATGTGGCCGTTATGTATAACTTTGAAGGTTCTTTGTTTCAGGAAATTTTGGATAAACAGTAGAACGTTGCCATTTAGACCCATTTTTCTCAAGCTTTTCAAGATGTTGTACCTCCAGGCTGTGTCGTAGGCTTTGTGTATGTCGAAAAAAATCGCGGTTAACATTCTTTTTTGAGTTGAAAACTTGTAAGATTGCGGATTGTAGAGCGACAAACTGGTCTAGGGAGGAGCGCCCCATCCTAAAACCATTTTGATTTTAATTGATCAGATCATGTTCTTCGAGAAACCACTGGAGCCTTTTGTTGACAATTTTTTCCATAAGAGACAGTTGGTGAGAGAGATTGGCCTGTAATTTGTGGGATCCAATTTGTAGCTATTTGGTTTGCTGATTGGGACAACAAAGGCTTCAGTCTATTGTTTTGGGAACACATTCTCCACCCAGATGAAGTTATATAATTGTAACATTAGGTTTTTTCCTTCTTTGGGCGACTGTTTCAAGAGTTCGAAAGGTATACCATCTGGTCCCGGACTAGAGTTTTTCGTGCCATTTGAAGCGAACTCGAGTTCCCAGAGAGTAAGAGGATCATTTATGGGGCTACTATTGTCATTCGATATATGTAGATCAGTCAGTTCTCGTTGGGCTCTATGAATGAGGAATCGGTCTGTGTATTGTTCGAAGCTGGAATTTTTTTTGGAAAGTTTCACCTAATAAGTTCGTTATTTCCTGTGGGTTTGTGATAATTTTGTTGTTGATTTCGAGTGTGTTTATATTTTGAAAAGTTGAGCCACCCTTGATTCTTCTCACCTTTCTCCACATATCTGAACTTGTCGTGTTTTGGTCTATGCTAGAAACGAATTGTTGCCATGATTGTCGCTTTGGTTGTTTCAGAGTTCTCTGGGCAACAGCTCTAGCTTTTTTGAAGTTTATGAGATTTTCAGTTGTTTTGTATTTTTTGTATTTGTTGAAAGCCCTCTTTTTGTTTCCAATGGCTACTTCACACTCAGTATTCCACCATGGAACGACTTTATTTCCGGACTTGTATGTGAACTTTGGTATACTGTTTTGAGCGGCGCCGGTTATTATGTGTGTGATTCTCTTTAGGAATACGTTTACATCAGGGTTTGGTTTGTCTAAAAATTGGTCTTCAGCACATTTATCTTGGATAAGGCTTTTGTAGAGTGGCCAGTCAGCTTTTTTCAAATTCCATTTGGGCTGCAAAGGTTTTTTTTCTGTGTGTCTCTGGTTTTGTCATTTAGTTTAAGCTGTAGTGGAAAATGATCTGAACCGTAGAGGTCAGGCAAAATTTCCCAGATAAGTTTGGATGCTAGAGCAGAAGAGGACATTGTCAGGTCAATATTTGAGAGGTTTCCAGAGGACAGACACAAATGAGTTGGTTCAAGAGAGTTAAGGAGGATAATTTTATCTTGGGTGGCGACTTTTTCGATTGTTTTACCCCTTGTGATACGATAACTCTCTTGGAAGGAGTGATCAGCCTTCTTATACCGACGTCAAGACCATTTATTTTTATTGATTTTTGTTTGTTTGTCAAGCTTTCCACCATTTGTGTAGAGGACAGGTATATACACATACTATCATTTGAAATTCTTGATGCGAATAAGATGTTTCGTGGTCCTACTAAATTTCCAATACTTCTAACGTAATCATTTCGGGTTAGCTGTTCATTGATGTTCATTATTATGGCCTGTTCTTTCTTTGGGTAGTTGATTTGCGGTCGAGTTTGCGGTCGTGACTTTGCTGCGCCTACATAGGAAATCGGAGACTTTTCTGCAAGTTGTTACTTAGTACAAAGAAACTTGCGATATGGTTAAGGTTAATGAAAGCTCTGTTCAGGCATTGAATGATGTATTAATTATTTTTGGTGGAATTTTAAATAATATAATAATCAGGAATCGCACATCCAATTCACAGGAGCTTGTCGCTGGCGTCCTTGTAGACGAGGACTTCGTAAGAGGTGACGGATTGCTCGCGGTTCTTGTAGGGGAAGTACATTTTGCTGTCCTGCTGGGGCTGGTAACCGATGACCTTGCCGACCTGCATGGTACCTTCGTAGTTGGTGCGGCCGATGTAGAGCACACCGGGGTTGGCGTTTTCGTATCCACCTTCGATCACGTGATGGGGCACGCTGTGAAGCTGCTGTTCGCTGGTCTTGTACCACTGGATCACGTCCCTGTTACCGCTGCACAAGATCTGTAACCGATAACATCCTTCGTCTTTATTGCATTTTTCTGAGACATTAGAAAACTTGACTGCAACATCTCAAGCTGAGAGCGGTAGATGGACGTAGCTAGAAGTACTCGAGGTCAATAGGCAAGTACTTAGTGTTTTTTAATTGTGAATTGTAGTTAGCTATGGAAGTAGAAACGCATGTCAGCCGCTTGATTCAAACTGAGCCTTAAGGCGGTTGCTGCCAGGCAACGCAGGACGAAGATCAAGTCGTCGACATACATTTTTTACTTCCATAGCTAACTCCAGTTCACAATTAATTATTTTGGAAACCAGCCAGTACTAGTACCGTTATACTAAGAGGTTATGGTGCGAAATGTGGTAGTCACAGCGAGAAAGTCAATAACAAACCTTGATGAATTTGTCGGTAGTGTGTACTTTGGCTTCGCCTGGTGCTCCTGACAAGACGATTTTCCTGTTGCCGGGGTAGATTTGACCCACGTACATGCCACCGCCTGCGATGTAAGCATGGCCGATGTAAGTCTTCTTGCCGAACTCGTCTGAAGTGGCTTCGACGGCATCATCAGGGATTGCGCCCTTATAATCCCTCCAGTAGTAATCTGCACGGAACCAAAACCGTCACAAACAAGTCTTTGGATGTATCAAGCATGCGAAAAAATCAATTTCAAAGAGATATATTTACCAGGCTGCTTGGCACTGGCCAAAGTAGCGACGAGCAGCAAACCAAAAGCGATCAGTTTCATCATGGTGAATCTTGAGGGAGTACTTAAACTTCACTGCTGATTCCATCAACGCACGCCGGTTATATACACAAATTTTTGCACTCCCAAGCCGAATTATAGCTGAATTTTCAAAACAAGATAAGAAAAGTGCAACCAAAGTAAGCATACAACATTTTCTTATCGCACGCTGTGTTGATATATCGGCGTTGCATGTAATTGAGATAGGAGGGCAAGGGGCACGGTGCCCCGAGTGATGCGAGAGGAAGAAGAAGCCGCATGTGTGTAAGCGAAACAATTCCTGAGTGGGCCTCGTCATAATGGAAACTCGGAATTCAATCCAGAATACACTCGACGACGACCCTCTATATGACAAACAATTTCCACACGCACCCTGGAGTTTTGGAGGATTGCCATTAGTCACATGACGGTAATGGTATGGTAACTCCCTTAAGAGCGCTGGTGAAGTTGGTGTGCAATTATCGTTGCGCTAATGCGACTGTCTCGGTATGGTGTAGATGTGTTTCTGTGTGAGTGTGCCAGCAGTATAATGGCACACAAATATGGCACGCTTTGGGGCTTCCGAATCCTTGTTCAATTTCCGTGGAAGTGTGGATATCAATTCCATTTTCCAAGTACTGTTGTTGTTTTTTTATTACCTGTAAATACCAGTCCCACCGCGATAATAATTGGAAACCCCAAAATTTGGGGGGAGGACTATATGAATGTATCGAGGAATCTAGGTATACTTGATAAAAAAAACTCTGGATTCCTGGGAATAACGAAATCTCGAAGCCTTCACAAATAAAGATTTTGGCTTCATTTCATATTCTAAATAAAATTTTTTTCCGAAACTTAGGCGTTGACAAAATATTCAAAATAAGTGTGATGGTGAGGGAAAATTGTACAAAGCTTGTCTTCCGTTGGATCTCCAAAACGATCCATTGCCAAGGTGGCCACGAGGGAAAGAAATCACGAAAAAATCGACTGCAATATTACACTTAAACAAAGACTCTGTGACAAAAGCACGTGATACTTTTCACCAGCAATATCTAATACCTTCAAACTTTGTACCTACCTTCAGCCAAAGTGCTGTTGTGTTAATGTCGGATAATACTTCTAAACTCGCTCTCAAAGTTTCCGTGAAGTCTTCGAAGTGTTAAGCAGAGCAGCTTCTCAAGGAATTGTAAAAACGTATAGTTTTTCTGTCGACTGCGAATCATTTCTTCAATTGAACTTCTTTCAGTTTTGATCTTGAATGACGGGATGACGGGAAGAAAATAGCTTTTTCTTCCTATCATGCGGACGAAACACTTTCTCGCTATCCCTATAGATATCTTTCTGGTGCAAACTGTCACGCCAGAACAGTAACACCACCTATTTGAAAAATACCAAGTAACCGAGTAGGTAACCTACATTTGAAGAATACTTTTTTTAATTGGTTTTGAAGTGTAGATAGATACTTCTCAACTTTGAATACACGAAGGTGCCAGAGTGGTGGAACTACCTATTTAATCAGGATTCGTGCTTGGAAACTCAATTTAAAAAAAATCACTTATTTCAGAAAGAAGCTTTGTAACTCCACTCGACTTTTTGGGCGTCTTTAAAATACGTTACTTCCGAATAATTGCTGATTTTTGAGCGAACGAACACTCAAAGATAATTATTATCTGAACACGGAGTGTAAAAACGCCATCAAAACAAGAATAATTAATGTTACAATGTGTTAATTATTCATCAACATCATCAAAAAAGCTCTCGCTTGATGCCTATTCCATTAAGATAAATAATTTATTACACAGCAGCAATTAAAATAGCAAGGATTGACCTTTCATCAATGTTATCGGCTAATAATGCATATTTTATTAGATATTAATTATTATTGTTACGTTCATTTATTCAACATATTTTTGAAAAAAAGGTCGTTGATAACGGTAAAATTATACAAAGTGTCCATTTCAAACTTCCCAACCCCAACCCAGATTTGTTGCGGCCAAAATTTATTCCAGGGAAACGCCGGTCAAGTTGTATTACAAGGGGGACATCTAGGATACCTATTGCCAAATTTTCATCCTCAACCCCTTCGCCTCCACCTTACCCTACTTAAAAATTTCAAATAGCATCACCTATCTTGTGATAGACACATCAAATTGATGGCGATGAAATTCTCTTTCTGTCAAATATTTTCTTTTTTCTCATTTCCCTCAACTCTTCCCAAAATTCTGTCATTGTTCAATAAAGGACAGTTTTCGTTAGCTCCTGATTTTCGAGGAAGTGGATTTTCCAGCACAAACAGCTCGATTCTTATTTCGAGGAGGACATCTACGACACGTATTGCCGAATTTGTATCTTCAACTCCTCCCAACCCACCCTACCCTGCCCTTCTTGAAAATTCCGTTACCAATACGTCATACAACATAATATTCAAGGGAATAAAATTCTCGTTGTGCAAAATAAATCGAATTTTCCAAACCACCCCCCAAATCTTATTCGAAAATTCTTTCAAGTGGAAGGCGAAGGAGTTGAAGATAAAAATTTGAAAAAACATGTTTAGATGTCCCCCTTGAATAAAAATCGACCTGTTTGTGCTGTATTATGTATTTCTCGGATATCGGGATTGAATAGGGAAACAATTTTCTTTAATCAACAATAAGAGAATTTTGGAAAGGGTTGGAGGTGGTTTAAAAGTTTTCAAAATAAATATATGTGACAGAAAGAGAATTTCTTGAATTTTAATTTGATTTATCACAAGATAGGTTTTGCTTCTTGAAATTTTTAAGTAGCCTCGGTGTGCGATTTTTAGCAATTTTAGATATGTAGTAGGGCACATAAATCTGGACAGAATATCAAATTTTCAGGACGTTCATATCTTTGCCGAGGTTTTGGCATTTTTTTTTACCATGTTTCCTGTACTAAAACAAAGTTGGCCTTAAAATGTATTAAAACAAGGTATAAAGGCAGCATTTGGAGCTTTGCTTGTGAAAATGCACTCCTCACTCATTTCTTTATGTAGTTTTAGCTAAACAGAACTAAAAAATATCGACTGCGGTACCAGAGACCGGCCAGTAACAATTTTTGCAGAATTTACCCCTAGCAGATATATCAACCACAATACAGTGCCTCCGGTGCGAAATCTTGCGTGGCGCCACATCTGGAATTGCAAAGGAGGGGCTTCTGAACACGTATGCCAAATTTCATGCTTTGATCACAAAATGCACAGATCATTCCATTTTTGGCCGTTAACCCCGCCACTATAGATCTTCAACGGTCGAAGAGATAAATATGTCACCGATGATCATACAACGATATTTTCAAGGATCGTGAAGTAAGATTTTCGAAGGTTGTATAAAACGATGTCTCCAAAGATCGTGGATCAAAAACTCCCAGAAGGATCGCCTAAAAACACTTCCAGTTGACGTAGAGTAGTATCTTCAGGGAATCGTTAACAGCAAAATTTCCGAGGGATTAGTCTGGGGGCATAGGGTCAAAAAAGGCTTAGCCGTGTGCAACTTTGTGAAGATATATAGGGATATGTCCTAATCGACTCCTGGGCGATCAAGGACCATGAAAAATTATGGTGGAATATTGACATCTGCTGCAGGCAAATATGGTGGAGGCGTCAAAAAAGGCTTCATCTGGTAATACTAAACTGGCTGTAGCTCGTTTGTTTTTCAACGGATTTTAACATCTGGAACGTCGTTTTATAGACAAAAAAAATCTCTTCCTATTTCATACTGAATTTACAAACTTCATTCCAGGAAACTGTCAAAATTGTTTTTATAAGATTTGCTAAATTCCGGCCATTTTTGAAGGTTGTCTAATATTTTTGAAACTTGGCAGTATTATAGATCTTGAGGTGCTCTTTCCAAATTGCCACTTTTTCACTTCATATATTTGCCGTCTTGGCCGCCATATTGAAAAGATGGCGCCCAAAAAACAGTTTTTTGTCACTATCTTCATTTCAGTCAATGTGAGATGGAAGCGTTTGTATGCGAATGGAAGCTTATTTAATTATCTACAATTTGACACCTTACTCGTATCCGTGCTACTTCTGGTTCTTGGGTTATGGCTTCTAGAACTCCCTGAAGCATCAACTTTTGTTATCCAATCAGCATATCAACTTAATCTTAGCTTGACGTGGCAGTCAAATTGACCATAAATAATGATGAATTGTCAACCACAGACCATTAATATCCAGAAAATCAATCATGGTAACGGTTGTTATGCAACTGCAGAGTGAACTCTAAGGGAAAATTGACTTTGAAAAGGTATAGCTTGAGAACCGTAAGTCGCACATGAGTGATTCAGATATCAAATTTTAGAGAATTCAATAGAACTTCACTTTTGATACTAATCTTGGAATTTTATGACAAATTTTCCAATTTTTTTTCTAAAATATGTTTTTTTGGACGCCATCTTTTTTGAATTATGACCAGAACAGCAGAGATACGAAGTGGAAAAGTAGATACTCTGAATAATGACTCCAAATTTTATCATAATAATGAGTTTCGAATGTATCTGACATCCTTCAAATGCTATATTACTGTTTTTTCTTTCTAAAGTCAATTTACTTTCACAGTTCACCCTGTAATTACACAAATAACATCACCATGATCGATTTTCTAAATTTTGATCACCTATGGTTGATGGCCAAGAGTTATTTATGGTTAATTTGCTTACTACATGACGGTGGTATCAATTTAACATGCTAATTGAATGCCGAAAGTTGATGCTTCCGGAAGTTCTGAAAGCTTTAACTCAAGAACCGTAGATCGCACATAAATGACTGATATGTCAAATTGTAGAGACTTGAATGGGCTAACTAGATAGTAGGAAGCTACAAAGTGATACTTTCTTGGATGGCAGCGGGAAATTTCAGTGAAGTTTACTGGAGAATTGACGGTGACTTCATTGGTTTAAACTGCTCTACAATGAAGTTGTCGCCACCAAAGAAATGGCTTGACTTTGACGGCCAATAACTTTCGATTGCCTGAAGTGATTTCCATTCTGTTTGTTGCGTTTACCAGCCCAATCTATCCTCAATAGATCCTGTCATTGTGAATATCAAGACACTGCATGTAAGATTTATACAGGGTGATATGTAAAAAGGTGAAAAATTGCGACAAGAATTGCGACAACTTCATCGAACCCCCATTTGCAAAAAAAAATTCGAATTTCAATTTAAAAATCATGAAGTGTGATGCATTATCTCGAAACTGTTTTGGAATTACCAAGATTGGAGGTCTTACAGAGAAGATATGAATTTTTATATTAGTCGTAGCGGTACACCAAATTATTCTGCACTTCTAACGATTTCGATTATTTTCGGCACAGATGATCATTGGAGCTATTCAAGCGTTTTGACCCGCAGCACCACCAAATTCGCCCCTCAGGAATGGAGGGGTGGGGGTATCTTCAGAATTCGAAGCTCCAGGTCTAGTATGGTCCAATGAAGACCCACAAAGGAAAGTGAGTAGTCATTTTCGAATGATTTTCATCCGCTGATGTCGATTCTGACGTAAAAAATGAGTTGCGCAATCATTTGACAAAGATAATTGGTAATAATAAGAGATAAAGATGAAATCAAGTGGTCATCTATTGAGCTCTGTGGGAACTTGTTTTTTGTGATAAATACATGAAACTTGGTGTGACTGCTCATTATTACTTACTTTCCAAATATGCAGGGAGCACCACGCGTTTCGACGGATGACGTCGCGACGGAATATCAAAAAACAATCGTCGCCATTTCCAGAACAGTCGATAGGAATATTATAATTTCTTTGATTTCTTTCATCAAGCCATATGCTTTCAAGATTCAATAACATATTTCTGTCGATTTGGGGAAACGGTGGGCTACCAGTGGTGAACCAGGTGCCTGTAAGGGGAACTGTGAGGTTTCTTCACCCCCAAATTTCCGCGGTCAACATCTTCGGATAAAACCGAGGATAAAACTAACTATTTTGAAGTCTGTGCATACGAATATGTTATCTGGTTAACATTTCTCGTGTTTCGTCCTTCTAGGGACTCCTCAGTATGCTTATATAGATCTAGCGATCAAATGAAAGGCACTCAGAAAGGTACTTTTTATTACTGGAAAAAAGTGATCTTTAATGTTGTACCATATTAGGTACATACTCGGTTACAGAACTCTCACAAACTAAACTATAAATTATTATAACGATTAATCGCCTGTTAATATCGATGCCACCGTACTGGAGAAAAGAAATCGCTTTGTATGAGACCGTATCAAATGATTGGACCATTATTGTTCGTTTATTTGTTGTTTTTATCCTTATTGGCATTTCTTTTGTCATACGAGTTTGCTGAATTTGATTCCCAAATATCACAAGCTAAGAAACTTTGTTTATATAGCACAAAGCACTGTGCCGGGAATCGAATTCAAGAATTCAAGTTTTTGATATTGGTGCTTTTTTCAGACATATTTAACTACTTCATTCATATCCGAGACTTTATTCATACCCTAACACTAGAATCACAGAAATTGCATTTACTCCTTTTTTACCCATTTCAAACAAAACGGTATTCCAGAATCGGTAACTTTACTAGGTAGTCTGAATGATCTCGCGCGGTTGCGAAATCTGTATAAACCATACTGAGGAGTCCTTAGAAGGACGAAACATGGAGAATGTTGACCAGATGACATAATTATTCGTATAGACAAACTTAAAATAGTTTTATAAGATGTTGACCGTGGAAATTTGGGGGTAAAGAAACCTCACAGCTCCCTCTAGCAGACACCTGACTTACCACTGGTAGCCCACCGTTTCCCCAAGTCGACAGAAATATGTTATTGAATCTCGGAAGCATATGGTTTGATGAAAGAAATCAAATTAACTATGATAATATATCGACTATTTTGGAAATGACGACCACTATGTTTTTTGACATTGCGTCGCGACGTCATGCGTCGGAACGCGTGGTGCTCCCTCCATATTTGGAAAGTAAGTAATAATGAACAGCCCTACTAAGTTTCATGTATTTATCACAAAAAAACAAGTTCCTACAGAGTTCAGTAAATGACCACTTGATTTCATCCTTATCTCTTATTATTACCAATTATCTTTGTCAAATGACTGCGCAATTCATTTTTCACGTGAGAATCGACATCAGCGGATGAAAATCATTCGGAAATGACTACTCACTTGCCTTTGTGGGTCTTCATTGGACCATACCAGACCTGGAGCTTCAAATTCTGAAGATACCCCCACCCTTCCGTTCCTGAGGGGCAAATTTGGTGGTGCTGCGGGTCAAAACGCTTAAATAGGTCCAATGATCATCTGTGCCGAAAATAATCGAAATCGTTAGAAGTGCAGAACTTGGACGATTTTAGGCTCGTACCGCGACGACTATATGGAATGTTACAGATTTGCCCTATTTTCTCGCAAGATTGAATCACTTCTAATGAATGGGCGGGTGATTGATATTGAGCACGACTGTTCCTACACCCGTTCTGGATAACTTGCATTTAAAACAAACCGAAAATTTGGTGTGGGACCAGACAAAGGGCACTTTTTTGTGCCCTTTGTTTTGTTTTGGTTATGCAGTTTATTTTATTGTACATATCTACTGTGTTGACACAGTACTCCATTTGTTAACTTGTGTAAGCAATTATTGTATTGTATTAAGCGTGAATAAAATTTGATTTGATTTTGATTTGCTCTTATTTTTCTACCTCTACAAAGTAAATGCTGCAACGAGAGAAACGGTAGACGCTCCTGCATTTGATAAAGTCTACTGCTATCTGCGTCGGCACGGAAAACTTCCTCGGAGAGCATCAGCAGAGATTGTTTGAAATTAAGTGTAATTGTGAAAACCTGTTGTGCAGGCAAGCCCAGTTATGTTAATTGAGAAGTACCAGCATAAAAACTTTAATAAGTTGGTATAAAATTTCATTAGCGTAATTAGCGCAAAATTAAAAGTTTCAAGCGCAGTGTGAGAACGACCGCCGAGCAGCGCAGCGTAGTGACAATAGCGGTTACGATGCAAAATTATCAACTTGAAAATCCTTCGATGGTGAAAAGTTCTACTTATGAATATTCTCTTCGAGTGGCGGTAGCAGTTCGGCTCAACCGATTAAATTTTGATTGTGGAGAAGTTGCCAAGGATTTGCCACCAGTAGGTATTCAGAAGCTTCGATACCTATATAACGTTTTCCGCCTTGTTTTTTTTTTATCGGGTGTTTATGGGCGGATCGAGTACTAGCTCATTAGCGCCCTTGCGGTGACTTCCTCCGTTTCATCCTTTTTCCCTTGACGTGGCCGCTTGGTTAGTACACGCCAAAGTACTTGAGAGCGCATAGAGAAAAGCCCCTTGCCGCAGCGGGATTTGATGCCCGGTCCTCTGGGTTTGAAGCCAATCAAGCTACAGCCGGGATCCGGCTTGTTTTGTTAACCTCATACATGTCTTGCAACAAGGATTAGTAGCCAACTCGGCAAAGTATGTAAGTTGACAAAAGAAGAAATACGTATAGGTGCTTTGAAAAATAGAACATGTCCCTCGACATGTCCTCGATGGTAAGCACTGGGCATACAAGCGCTTTGCCAACGAACAAATGGCTCAAAATGTGCCATTTAGCCAAGCGATACTACTCACATACTTACCCAGACATTGATTATAATTATTGCAGCCTATTTATAGCTGTTATTTAAAGATCCCCCGAATAAACAACATTTGACATACCCACCCAATATCATTATTATAACTGATAGTGGATCGCCGTATCGCATTTCCGCACCAATAATGCCGAATCAACGCCGCTGCGAATTAATTTATAATTACCAATTTAATCGCGCTTCGCGCCAATTATAGCCCGAAGTTATTTCGGCGGAGCGCAGGGGGGCGGGGCAGGGGTGTATCTGCAAAATTAAAAAGCTTTTTTTCCATGTCGAAACCCGATGGCCGGGCGGCGGAAATTGGGTTATTTGTCGCCCGCCATCGTCGCACGCCGGTTCACATCAGACAGCATAAGCGAGCGCAGAAGGTCAATGGATTTCCAAAGCTTCGGCTTGCGAGCTTTGTAAGCTGCCCTGGGGCGGTCGAGACGCGCGCGCGGCTTTTAATCTTCGTCGGTTCGCATCGTTCCAAAGTGTCAAAACTTGGAACAAAGTGAAACTCCACTGTAAGCACATCTTCTTATCCTCTTTGATGGTTTGCAGAAAGGTTTTGAAGCTTTGGGAGTTGTAATATTGTTGATGGTACTTACTTCATAAAGACAACTTCATAAAAAGTTAACGATATTCACCATCGCTTTGTCAATAATCACTGGTTTTGACGATCACAGGCTGGGCATAGATAAGGTGCGTATCATCACAGAAGTGGTGCCGTGACCAGGATCGTTCAAGGAGGGGAGAGCTGTGGGAAGAAGTTGTGTTTTGTCAGCCACGTGAACTAGAACTGATCACGGGAGAGACCGGCTGTGGGAAGTTGTTTTTTTGAACAAGCCGTTCACTGCTGAAAAATCTTCTATTTCACGACAAACATTCTTACTGGGAGGACGGAGTTGGATGCTTTTTGTGAAGATGAAAGCGCCTCATCAAATAACTTCTGCCGAACCAGCGAGCCATGTTCAATCGTCATCGCTTCATGCTTCACAAAACAAGCTTCATGCTCATGATTTTTCCATTCAGAGGAATGCGCCCCGTTAGTGCTGATTTTCACAACTCAACGAAACCTATGTCTCGAGGGTCGAGGGGAGTCTGGGGTTGTTCATGTTTTGAACATCGAGAACGTCGCAAGACGCACCAGACGCAGACGTCCACAACTTGTAGAAGCGAGCGTGTGTTTTTTGTGTTTCCCTTGATTGTGATTTCGCTTGTTTCAATTGAGGTCTCCAATTTTCCGTTGTCTCTCTTTATTGTGACGTCATGCGTATAAGAGACGGTTAATCGAGGTCATTGGGCGCTTCCCAATAAGGCGTATAAGGACACAATTCGACACATATGGACACAATCTGACACAGCTAGCGTTCCAATAGCAGTAATAGCACCACATGTCGACTCAATCGAAACATTGGCGAGGCTGAGTTTAGAATTGAGCTGGCAAGTGCACTTTGACATTGTGTATCCGTCTTGTCGCAGTTATTGGAAAGCGCCCTATGTTTCTTGAAATATGACATTTCGTTTCTGACAATGGGAAATTTTTTGAATCTGACAAGCGCTCTGTCATGTATTTATTTGATTTCAGCATGGATTTCATTATTTCACTTGTTCTTACCCTCGTTCTTACCAATAAGTGTGTTATATGTAGTGGAAAACTGAGAAGATACTTACAGAAATGGTTCAAGGGTGTTGTGTCGCTCTATGCGAGTCGAGAATAAGACGAATACACCCAGCATAACCATGCACCGGTTCACGAAAGACCCAAACTTGATGGAAGTGTGGCTGCACCAGCACCAGCAGGGATCACGCTGCACCAGACACGTGCATCTTACTACGAAAAAACTCTATTACTTCGTCCATCAAAAACTCCCTCATGGGCTCTAGTGACTTTCCCCACATGATAATGGGAACAGTATAGCTATCCGATTCAAAATTCCCGCAAAAGTCAGAAACGAAACGTCCAAACGTCATAAACGTCAAAACGCCAAAGGTGACCTCGAAAAACCATGTATTTTCTATCTCCTAAAATTGGAAAGGTCAATAACACGTTTATGCCTTTTTCGGCCCAAACCACTGCTGGTTTTTGTATCAATTTTGGATCACTCCACCACTACGATCACACGATCAAGTTGTGAACTTCTGTGATACCGTTTCCCGTGATATTATGCCACAATTCACTCAAAGCAATAGGATAAGACTTCACGACCAGCATAAAACACGATATTGTATCAATTTTTCCCAGGTGAATGATCAGCGTGAAAGTAATGTTTGGCATGAGCAGCAGTTCAGTTCAATTCAGTTTATTGATCTTTTGTTACAGCCTCGGTTACAGCGGACTGTATTTATGTATTATGTATTATGTATTTAACATCATCCAGAGAGGCAGAAGACTTCCTTCTTGAACCGCACACATCAGGCATCGCCGGTATAATGAGGTATACTCCAATTCGAAGAAATGGACTATGTAGTTATTTATTTTATATATTAACATCCCCTAATAAGCCTGTGATAGCCTATTTCACCATGAATATCACAATAAGGCGGTAATTCTTCTTTGAAAAAAGCAGGAGGGGACCGGTTCGTTTGAAGAGACGACCTAGTGACGTCACTGAACTGGCAACCCCGCGAGCAGAAATCACGCCCGCGAGTTGAGTTCCGATAGCAACGAAGATCTGTTTCAAACATTCAAACCAGTTGTCAGACTGTCAGCTCTGACTGCAAATCCGTACTAACTGTTATTATTTTGTTCTTTCTTGTACACGGTCTGCCTATGCTTGGCTTCATAATAATAATGCCAAGTAAGGCCCTGGGTAAGACAAGACATGTTTTTTTGCTAGTTGCTCCAATACCAAAGAATATGCACCCAATCAGCGGTGAGCGTCGACTGAATGGAAAACTGTGTACATTCAGTGAATACCTACCCCAGCTGAATGGTCGGTATCCAGAACCCTTCCACAGACGAAGAGAGTGAAAGTGATACTAGTTTTGATGCTTACGACTTTAAAATAACTGAACTAACTTTATCTTCCGGTGTCACCTTCGCTTTTATCTGGCAAATTGGATTCTTTCTTTTCAGTTGAACATATCCGACATCATCGTCCAGATTGATTTTTTTACCTGCTTTGTAATGCACACAGTATGTACCTACCTATTCCTAATAGTTCTGTCAAGTCTGGAGTCTGGCCGATAAAATTTGGGTGACTGCGAGGGTGACTGTCTTATACGCCAGCTCACCTTATACTAGCTCAGCTCACTCTTATACTATACTCACCAGTCACCACACAACATCTACGTTCCGTTTTCTAGCATTTTTGATGAGGACGAACGTTCTTTTCCGATAGATTGAAAGTTATTTACTTATTTTGGACGAACTAAATGGGAGCTTCACCACTTTGTTTTCACGTTTGAAAAATTTGTATTTGTGCAGTAGAACGTATATCTGCCATGGTCGTCAACTTGAGTTCCCTTCCTCAAAGCCTCTGTCCTCTGTCCATAACAGATAATAACGGCTCAGTCACTTATTTCATCCACCTCAATCAGATGAAACTCCAGTTTGACGTCTAACTTGACGTCTGTTACGAAATTGTTTCAAACAGAAATAAATAAGTATTGGTTACCATCGCACCCAAAACCGCGATGTTGCCAATCCAATCAGGGTATAACCTGGCTCGATCTAGTGACGTCACTGGCTCCGAAAAGGAATTCTTTGCGAATTTTTTCCCGCCCTATTATGAAGATAACAGTGAAACAAACTACCACATGCTTATTAGGGAGTGTTCAGCTCCTTATTACCAATTAAAGAGAAAAATTGGATTAAACCCAATTGAGCCCCAACTGTTGCGGCGCATCCCCTTTGCCCGAAGAATGTCTCAAGAGCCGACCGACTGCTGCTGTCTCTTTGGAGACGAGTACCCCCTTCTTACACTCGAGTTCACATTTTGATTTACTGTAACAAATACTCTTGAATTTCACTGTAGCATTTAACCATATCATCATCCAGAAACGCAGAAGCGAGGGCAGAAGATACCCTTCTTGAACATGAGGGGGCATCGATTCGACAAGCTACTTGACCTTTGGCCTAAACGAAGTGATCGCACCTAGAAGGTATCAATGCCTGGTCTGCTACCTCGATGACATCAGTCCACCGCTCTGATGATATTGGGAGCCGGGATTTATACCCACTTCGTGACTTCAAAGAGACTAAGAATACCGAATATCCACTGCTGCGACGATATTAAAATGTATCATCGTGAGCCCGCCCTCTTCGTATATCCGCGCGTGCTATACCTCCAAGATCTCTCCGCAGTTCTCATCCTCCTCTTGTTTATTTTTTAATGTGCCGAGAGCGTGGATCAATTGCGGAAAGAGCCGCATCGAATGGAAAAAGAGCCGGTCCTACTCAACCCAGATCCGCGAGCTGTATTTCTGCGGACGGGTGCAAGAAAATAAATGGCAGCGTGTACACGGTGGCTGAGCACAAGGCATCGCAAAAAAGCCGCCGGCATTTAGATACAGGGAAAAAGGTCGATAGCAAGAGATCGGGGGGCAAGAAATATAAAGAAAAACAAAACGAATTCGGCTGATGATGTGCGAGACTCGTGGGGTATGCACTGCGGGTTTCCGGAAGAATTTCCAAACGTTTTAAGGGAAGAATATAGGCGTACTCGAGAGCGCGCTTCCTGCCCTTTGAAAAATCACGACGAGAATACACTACGAGAAGCACGATGCGATACTGTAGAGTTGTATTGTAGAGGAGAGCTTCAATTTTACGGCAACATGCAAATAAAATAGTACATAGAGAGGATGTATACGGATTTGCGTGGATCTGCAATTCCATTTTGTCGGAGCTTGAGCCCGTTTGATTGGTTAGATCTCTGCTCTTGTCTGTTTGAAGTTTTAAACTAGAAATAATTAGGTGCTTTCCTTTTACCACAAAACTTACTGATCTGATCTAATATAGAGAGAGAAAGAGCGAGAAATCACATGCGCGAAAGTGAGATACCACTAACAACTTAGGTCAGAATACTTAGTTCAGATTGTGAAAGAAAAGCACCATTTATGTTTGCTTGTTCATTACCGGCAACATTGTTTTTATTCATCATTTAATTTAGTTCAGATTGTGAAAGAAAAGCGCCATTTATGTTTGCTTGTTCATTACCGGCAACTTTGTTTTTATTCATTATTTAATTTGAATCAAGAGTGAAGTAGGCAAGGGGAGAAAAAGGAAAACGGTTGCCAGTGAAACGTTTCTGTTGTCTTATTTTGTTTTTATCTTCGTTTTTATGCCAGCGAACGACAAAAACAACATGGCTGAGTAGAAAAAACGGTGTGGGGTTGGCCGCCCCGGCCGCCCAGTGACCATCTTCTCCGCCGTCGAGTCGCTCTGGCGTCAAGCCAGCCTATCCGTCCAGCTCTTGCCTCGGTTCCTGCCGCCGAGATGTTCTTTCCTCGGCCCCATGAATCACCGCAGCATCCATGGCTACGTCCTCTAGTTCTCCCACATCATCACATCATCAATCTTCACCGTCTTCAAGCTCGTCCGTTGCCATTCTGTCGCAACTGACGTTGCCTGTCAGTTGCCATCTGCCTCGACTCACGTTCAGTCATCCGTGAGCTCTGCACCAGCAGGTTGCAGAATACATAGAGTACGGCCTGACTCGTACGCCATTAGATGTGACACCTACCAGGCCCAGTTGGTCTTAGGTTATTTTCCATCCACGGTATCAAGTTAAGTAAACCTTCTGTTTACGAGCTTTCAGTCATGTTCATCCGGCCTGGCCTGCCATAGCTGTCGATCTGCAAGTGCTTTACGTCGAAATTATCCTCGGCGTGGTTACAGCTGATACCTGTTTTGCTACCTTTTTCGGCAATGTCATCTAAATTATATCTCAATTTTAACTTGGAAGAGTGTGTACTTATTTGTCGCTGATCCCGGTGATGTGTTTCAGGTGGAGCTGTCTTGCTGGAAGATAGCCCGGCTGGCTCCAGTGTACCGTCAGTCAGGACTCTCGCCTGGCTCCTTCCGTCCCGTTTCAACACTGCTGGCGGCCCACTTTACACCTCTTCGTTTGCGGAAGGATGCCCACCATTATGATCAGTCTTCCGCATTGGCAGTCTTCCAGTGAGAATGATGGCTTCACCGAGCAGCACAAGGGGACAACCAGATCATCTTGAGCTTCACTCATGGACTGGAATCATTCTGCCGGATGAGTACTCACATTTTCCATTTCATTGTTCGCTGCAAATATGGTTACAAGTTGTTTGTATTCTTTTATTTGTAACCTTTGTTCAATTCATTATACTGTTAATTCTTTTCTTGCTTTTTGTTTCTACCGCGAAGCACGAATTCCCATAATCTGAACACTCTCTGTCCGAGCTCACACGAGCTAGTCCTTGGCTAACATCAGCTGAAAGGTGTATGCCCTAGGACTTTCCTTCTAGCCCTGGAGCCATAAGCGGCTCAAACTGGTCAACGAAACCAGACGGTATTGAACTATCAGTAGAACAATTTTGGACGAGAAAAGAACATGTTCACAATTTTGTTTGTTTTCGGTTTTGGCTCCCATCAAGCTTGATGAAACGCCGGTTCCAATCGAGCAGTTGCACGGTGGTTTTCTCTTTTCGTTTCTAGTTCTAAACAAGATGAAAGGAGGCTGAAGAAAAAGTGACGTTGGGAAAGCGACGTTAATGTTCTGAGAGTTGTTTTTCTTGAGCCACCCACCTTCTATTATACCCTAATAAATTAGGTACCGGTGCCTTCACCATGTCACGAAACATTTAGAGCCGCTGGCCCTTTTATTGTGCCTTAGAAGTTAGTGCCTCACAGGGTTTAACTGAATGGTCCAGGCGTTCTAAACAAACTGCGGAATTGCCTAGTTTTTTGAACTTCAGACAACAGTCCTCAAGACCTGAAACTTTTTCACCCTCTCCATTGCAAGAAATTTTGACATTAATCGAAAGTTTTGAAAGGCTTGAAACAGTATTTGATTCTTAGCAAGACACCTTATAGTCAGGGTAATAGAATATAGAAAATCTCCAGCAAAATAAACGTATACTCACCTGCCACGTGATCAATTTGGGTAGGCACCTATTTATTATCCAATTAAATTCACGAGAGCTTATTAAACCAATTAATTTTTGATAAATAATGAATAATCGGGTCGTTTACGGTAAAACGCTGTTGGAAAAGGCGAGCGGAGTCCACGGACGGATTAATTATTATTGATCAGAAATTAATTGGTTTGAAATTAAATCTGATGCAGTGAAACACGTAATTTTCACAACAGATGATTACTGCGAGAGCTCAAGTTCGAGGCATTTCATATCTATAATACTTGATTATAAAATGCAAAGTTTTTATGATGCTCCGTCTAGTACTTTGCACAAGCATAAAATAACTATAGTAGGTTCACTTGTACTGTGACTCTAGTTGGCTGGGTAAATTTCCGACTGCAGCATTGTAGGCTTGCCGCCTTTTCACCTGGTGTGAAACTGACTTCTCTAGAAGTAAAGTTATATTTCTTATCAAATTGATATCAAAATCTTGGAAAACTGACCCGGTTATACGTGGACTTGCGACTAGGGGGACGCAGAGCTGTGTTACCGTCATGTAGACACCAAAAGAGCACGGGGCGGCCGCAAATCTAAGTCATCTTGACGGCGGCCCATTCAGGGTCGACAAAAACTCGTCCCGGGAAGCCCCAAAACGAAAGTAAATTGCAAATTGGAGGTACTTACATCAATTTCGGTCCAATACGCAACTTCGAGCGGCTGGGTTTTTTGAAATTTGGTTTAATTCACTTTTTACACGTAAATTCTTTCGCCAATGACAGACTGCACAGCGATCCTTGTATCGCCTATACTTCTCCAGGGTTTGGCGTGTATTTTTGACTGGAAGAGGCGAGAGGGTTGATGATTGCATGGGGTCGCTTTTCTGGACGAAGGGCATTGTATACTCTTCAATTTGAACCATCGAAAGTTGAACCGGCTTCAAGAAGTTATAAATATTTTTGACAACTGTCAAATGTCAACGCTCTTTTGATTTATTTGCTCATTGGCGAAAATTAAAACAGGTTGAAAAATTGCTACATTTTCCAATAAAATGGAGAAAAGCGTCAGACATCACGTCCCGCAAAAATGTTCAGGCTATCTGCAGAGGAAATACGCGAAAAATGTGTTTCAAAACTGGTCCGGCCAGAGCAGCCAACTGCAAAGTTTTGGGGATTTTCTATATTTTACATTTGGAAACTTGAAAACATAATCTCACAGCCCACTAGAATCACGGTACAAGTGAACATACTATATTCATTGTGACTGTCCATCATGAATCATGGGTATAACAGCAGTTCACTGAGGTTGTAAAGCGGTAAAATATCTAGGCAACCAAGAGCACGTGAATTGAAATCTTGCGGTGGAAAGTTATCAGAGTCTTTTGGATTTAAATCTTGAACTCGACCCCTAAAGCAGCTGCAAGTCGGTGTTTCCTCAACTCGTAAGATTCTTCTGGACACGACTGGTGTTGAAGTGAACTAAAAACCCCTTTGCTATTATTTTTTACCGAGAATGAGTGTTTCAAGGAGTCGCAGCTATACTTTACTCCGTTTCTATACACCACTCGGATCTAGATTCGAACGTTTTTCATACTTGCCTGACGTAACAAATTCTCTGGATAAATCAATTTTTGCCTCCTACTACTAACTGCTCACTGCCGTCTACTTTTTGGCTATTTCGCTTGGATTCCTGATGATTCAAAATCTGTTTCGATTTCGAGAGAACATGCCATTCTTTATGAGCTGAGTGTTGGTACTGCAATGAAACCGCTATATCTAACAGCACATTATTGTCCTACGCTGTTTGATTGTTCCATAGATTCTCGTAACACTTAAGAGCTCAATAAATGTTCAAACTAATTCCTTGATTGTTGTTCCTAGATTCTTTTTGAATGACGATGATTCAATAGACATTACAAATTAACAAAGTTTAAAACCACACCTGGCTTTATGCCCTATAAATTCATAATAGCTAATCAATTGATTGAACCTTGATTACCTCATTTGTATCAATTATAAATTAGATCGAATTAAATTGGTCTCCAATGTGCTGAATTCAGCTAACAATAAGGAATCATTCAATTCAACTTCAGTTCAGCGTCTTAAGGAATTCACAGCTTGTTGCTTGATGATAATATCGTCTAATTATTGATTCCTTCCCGATTTCAATCCCTATTTCCAAATTTCTCTCTCCGAAAGAGAGAGAGAGAGAGGGAGAGAGAGAGAGAGAGAGAGAGAGAGAGAGAGAGAGAGAGAGAGAGAGAGAGAGAGAGTTATTCACATATTTGTCAATCAACTTTGTGTAAATTGGTTATGTATTAGATCGGATGTAGGCCCTTGATCAACCTTGAAAAATTTTATACAGCACCTTGATGTTCTCGTGGAAATACCTGAATACGTTGTAATTTTCAACTTCCGTTTGCTCTAAGCGGATCTTATTCTGACCTCGGCTTAATAGCTCGAAGTGAATACCGACGCTCCCTGGAACCGGGTTGAAACATACAATACAACATTTCACATGGGGACATATCCGCGGTGTTGCATAGATAGATAGATAGATAGTTTATTATTCGTTCGTATCATTACCATACATAATGTGGTGTTGAACCCGTCCAGCAACAAAAAAAATAAATAGATAAAAACATATGTACAAATACAATTTATAAATATGATAAAACAACAACATACGTAGTAAAGAATAAATAACAAATAAATAAATAACAAATAAAGTAAATTATGACTGTATGACTGTAAGTTATGACTGTAAGCATAACTCACAGTCAGAATTATGTCACTCAATTACCAGCGCTGTTTTACAGCCTACAGAATTTTCATTCTCCTGCAGGAAGTTACTTTTTGTTGCAGTTGGGAGTAATTTCATCTGTTGACTCATAGGCAACCAGTAAACAATTTCTTGAAGGCTGACGTCGATTTGCGGGATATCTAACATTGACTTCTATCGCTTAATTGGCTTCAGGCCATCGCTAGTGATTACCCGGATACTTATTACCAATAATTGGACTCCTGATGCCCTCTGGCACTATATTGGAAAAGAAAATTCTACAGATTTGCTGAGACATTCGGCCGGTATTGGATTACAAAGACCATCATAAGTTTTATAACCAAAACTCACGAGTTTTGAGATTGACCAAGAACAGAAACAACTGATAAATGGCTGAGGATCATCACTAAGCGTATTTTCATGGATTAAAAGATACGGCGTACCAGGCACCACTGTTACTGACCATAGGGTCAGTTTGAATTACACTTGTTTAGGTAGCTGAGTTGTCTCGTGGGATTCCAGCGCCATAAAACTACTGCCTACCATCCACAAAGCAACGGTCTATTCGAACGATTTCATCGCACACTGAAAATAGTGCTACTTTTCCCTTATCAGTTAACTTTGAACTCGAAACAGCTCTACACATTCTTTTAAAAAATCACTTGGCTTAACCCCTCTGCTCTTGCGTAACTGGCCCGTTCATATCCATTACTGATTACTGATTGGATTTGCGACCGGCCAACGAGGATAACAAGGCAGCGGTGCTGCCAAGCGGAAAACCCTGCTTTACAATTTCGATTTGTACCTGTACGTACCTACCTATTGTGCAAATCACCAAGTCGCATCTGTCGAATGCGAAGGTATGTCTCATTAGTGCCAGAAGCACAGCTCAATAACTTGCATCTCCCTTCCTCCTACTCCTCCTCCCTCTCCGGCGATTCCCATTGTGTCCCAGTTTCAATGACGGAACCCGAGCCGCATCCATTGAATCGTTACAAAAACACTCCGTTTTCCAGAGTCCTTTGATGAGTCCTTCAAATCCACCCCTCTCCGTCTTGCATTTATCACCTTTCTTCCCCATTCATCGCTCATCGTTTGTTACCAGGTACCTACCTCAAAAACACCTGTACAGAACAATAATTAATAAACGTATAAAATTTCGACATTCAGCCCGCGAAACGAGAACAATCCAGTTTTGTGTTTTCATTGTTGCCAATTTTAAGCGGGCACGTATCCGCTTCCGCCCGGCAACCCTGCACTGTGGTCACTAATTAGCTCCGTTTGATTCATTAAAAATGGAATCGTATGGGGCGTCAGCGGCGTAATCAACGCCCGCTTTCAAGTGAACCAAGCCGGGTATGGGTACCGTGCATCTTGCAAACGATTATGCAACTTTGACGAGTCAGGTGAAAAATTTTAATTAATCTTTCGCTGGGCGCGCTGCGCATTATTTTAATTAATTCCGGAAAGTATGCAAGACCAAAAGTTTACAGAAAAAGAGTGGAAAGGGCACGGAGCAGGCGGCTCTCTAATTCAATTTGCCGGCTAAAGATACACTTTTTGCAAGACAAGAAAAAGCTAAGAGATTAAATTCTAGACAACTGACAAGTAATTGGTGTGAGGTTGGACAGTTTAATTTTCTCTTCTAAAAAGCTGAAAAAATGACACGTCCCAGAGAGAGGGTGAAAAAAAAGAGCTGTTTTTATGACCGCTTCACTTGGGAGAACGGACGAACAAACTTTTCCATTAAAAGCTTTTTAATTTGTGCACACCCTTTGCCGGTGAAAATAATTTTTCTCGGGACAAAAGAAGAGGTCATGCAGAAGGGTAAGCGAGGAGAAGATCAACATGCACAGGATTGGTGGAAGAGAATTAAGGGTTCAGGGAGACGGATTGTTACAGTTATATGCAATAAGGTAGGTGCAAGATATTGTAGTTGGAATAATAATCAAGTTCTATACTGACAAAACAGCGAAATAGAACAGAGGTAGTGGAGCTAGGGGCATTATAGCGCACAAAGGGTGCCGCCGGAATCCCCTATGTCATCAGTATATAATGTCTTCTATAGCTGGTGACCAAGAGGCTATCATAAAGCGGTGACAAGAGAAGAGGAACAGAAACGTTTCCGACAAAAACGTGCGTACAAGTCTTCAGTCCCCGTAAAACGAAAGTCGGACGTACTCCGTGCTTTGTCACGTGTCGGGCGGAGACCTACCAAGTGATTTTGAGCCATGCGAAGACCGCGTCCGAAATGCAATTCAGTGGATGTTGTTTCAATGTCTTCTTTAACCGCCCCTTTCAGGTCGAACGGTATTAACAGTACGGTAGACAGAACATTGCACCGACCTCGGTTGGCGGCCACCAAGGCTGTTATCAGTGCGCGAAGAAATCGTTCGATTAGGCCATTGCTTTGTGGATGGAAGGCGGCAGTTCTGTGGCGCTGGAATCATCTCAGGTGACGAATGTATGGCGATGAAACGATCGTCGGGTAGTGGTAGGTAACCCAGTGAAACTCTGCAATGTCGGCAGATTCTTTAGCGTTAACAATCCATACAAGCTCGTGACCACAGTCTAGCGTATTTCTGCAACCCCGGATACACGTATCTCAACGTTGTCAAGTCGATCGTTACTTTGGAGCCGGGATCGGCAGTAGCGTTATAATTTCGTCTCGATATATTTATCACGCAAAAAGCGAGATGTAGTTGATAAGATTTCACTTCGACACTTGCGAGACTCAGCTTTAAATCAGTACCAGTTAGTGCATAGAATTTAAAATTCCATGGAGATGATCGATCCTCTCTTGAAGCATTTTTAGAGCGTGTCGAGGAATCGTGTAGGGCTAGAGGCGTGTCTCTAGAAAAAATGTTCATTTCGACAGTGGATCTCTTTGAGGGAAAAGCTCTACTTTGGTATCGGGCTAATGTGAGGAAAGCTGGAGATTGGCAGTCGTTGACGAGACTTCTACGAGAAGAATTTCAGTCTGCTGACTACGATGAACGATTGCTGGTAGGAATTAGAGCACGTAACAAAGTTCAAGTGAATCAATAGGTATTTATCTTTCCGTGATGGAAGCGATGTTCAATCGATTGTCCATCCACGTCAACGAAACACAACAATTGGGAATAATACTGCGGAATATCACACCTTTCTATCAGGAACGTCTTGCTTTAGTTGAGGTCAAGTCCAAGACTGAGCTTTTGAAATTTTGTCGGAAATTGGAGGCTAAAAGAACACATGTTGAAAATTTTGCGCCACCACCTTCTCGCCGATCTACCAGATTATTGGAACCAGACTTGGCTTGTGTAACACCAGCTCCAATTCACAAAGCACCCCATTTTGACGAAGTCAAGTGCTACAACAGTGGGAATCAGGGTCATTTTCGGTCGAATTGCACAAGGCCGAGAAAGTTGAAATGCTTCAAATGTGGAGAGCCTGGAGTCACCGTGCGTAATTGTGGAAAATGCAACCGGCGTTCGGGAAACGGAACCTCGAGTCACTAAAGCGGGATCGATTGGTGAACTCGAATAAATTTCATTTCGAGATCCAAACCAAACTGGACAGTGGACAGTCATACTCAGGCCACTCTGGATTTCATTCTGTCGAATGTTGTAGGAGATGAAAGACCATATCTCAATATCAGCGTCTTGGGAATGAGACTGCAAGGATTACTTGACTCTGGCGCTAGCAGAACGATCGTTGGTGGACCTGGAGTGGATATCTTTAGGAGATTGGGATTAATTTTTCAACAATCTGAACTTCGGGTTGTCGTATGGCCAATGGTGAAAATTATCAGGTTAGCCATGTAGATTCTGTACCGTTCAGACTTCGAGACAAAATTAGAGTTATTGATGTATTGGCTATTCCATCTTTGAAACACACATTGATTTTTGGAGTGGACTTTTGGAAAAGAATGGGACTTGTACCAGATTTGCGACACGGAGAATGGACTTTTAGTGGCGTGCCTGAGATTGCTTCAATAACAGAAGTAGCTGGACTCACGGATTCGCAGAGGAAACGCATGGATCAACTGGTGGAGAGAGAATTTAGTTTGTTTCCGAATGGTATTGGATGTACTGATGTGCTGCAACATGTGATCAGGACCACAGCTGAGCCAATTATACAGCGACACTATCCAATTTCGCCAGTTGTCCAAAAACAAATCAACGAGGAAATCGACCAGATGCTTCGTGATGAAATAATTGAGCCTTCGTCGTCTCCCTGGGCTTCTCCAATCGTGCTCGTGCGCAAGAAGGATGACACATTCAGATTCTGCATTGATTTCCGAAAGGTTAACAAAGTGACTGAGCGAGATGCTTACCCGTTACCTTTTGTAGAAGGCACTCTGGATAAGCTGACTTGATGTGAAAAGTGCATTTTGGCAAGTGCCTTTGTCCGAGGAATCAAAACCCATATTTGCATTTCCTGTACCAGGTAGAGGACTATTCCAATTTAGGCGAATGCCCTTTGGTTTGCATAATTCTAGCGCGACATGGCAACGACTCATAGATAGAGTCCTTGGGGTAGACTTGGATTCTTTTGTGTTTGTCTATTTGGATGACATTGTCATTGCGACGTCCGATTTCGACAAGCATTTGGAGGTTCTTCAGGATTTTTTCAAGCAGTTGAGAAAAGCAAACTTGACGGTCTAGAGTGAAGTGTCAGATTTGTCGTCGCGAATTGAAGTTTTTGGGATACGTGGTGAATGAGGCTGGATTGAGTGTTGACCCAGAAAAGGTTGAGGTCATCTTGAAAATTCCTACGCCGAAAAATGTGAAGAATGTACGTCATGTGGTTGGAATGGCTTCATGGTATAGGCGTTTTATACCTAGTTCCGCTACCGTTGCTGCCCCACTTTATCAGCTGTTGAGAAAGAATTCAAAGTTCCAATCCATTAAGGACTTCCTGATTTCAGCGCCTGTGTTGTCGTGCCCGAACTTTGAAAAACCATTTACAATACAGACGGATGCGAGCGATTTTGGATTGGGTGCGGTGCTGTCACAGGAGGACGTTGATGGAGAACATGTGATCGCATAATATATTAGTAGATCTCTCAGTGAAAGCGAAAGGAAATACAGCACAATCGACAAAGGATGTTTGAGTGTAATATTCGCGGTGGAAAGATTTCGCCCGTACATTGCGGAATCAAGATTTCATGTCATAACAGACCACCACAGTTTAAAGTGGCTAGATAAGCGGAAAGATCCATCTGGCCGATTATCACGTTGGAGCTTAAGATTACAACAGTATAGTTTTGAGATAATTCACAGAAAAGGCAGAGACCACATTGTGCCAGATGCGCTATCGAGATCGGTACCAATTGTTGATGAATTATCTTCAACTGTAGCCCCTCCGGTCAAGGGCAAGTGGTACCTGAAAATGTGTGAACGTGTTGTTCTAAGTCCTCTTAAATTTTCATCTTGGCGAGTCGAGGGTGAAACCTTGTACCGGCTTAATCGAAATCCCTTCCCGGGATTAACAGGTCGAGAGGATGACTGAAAAATTGTGTTGCCATCTGAGGATCGAGCGAAGATCATGTCGGAAAATCATGATTCACCGATGTCGGGACACTGCGGCGTCTATAAAGCTTTTTATCGTATAGCCGACAAGTACTACTGGCCTAAAATGCGCGTAGATATTACTCGTTATGTCCGAAGCTGCCGAACGTGTATATCCGTCAAGCCTGAACAGAAGAAACGGGCCGGATTGATGTTGGGACGACCGGAAGTAACAAGACCTTGGGACTTAATTTGTATAGATATTGTTGGTCCACTACCAAAATCTACGCATGGTTACATGTACATTTTTTCGGTGGTCGATATTTCCACAAAGTATCCGCTATTCTTTCCATCGAGAGCTGCCAATGCGAAAAACATGGTGAAGTTATTGAAAGATCAGGTGTTCAGTATGTTTGGAGTGCCAAGTAGTATTGTGTGTGATAATGGAAAGCAATTTCGTTCTGGGGAAATGTTGAAGGTGGCCGAGTCCTACAATGTCCGCTTGTCGTTCAATGCTTTATACTACCCGCAAAGTAATGCTGTAGAGAGAGTTCATCGGGTTCTAAAGATAGGGAACTACACTTGCAGAAGATAGCCTGCGCTATTCGAACATCTAGACATGAATCTACGGGAATGACTCCTAATTTTCTTAATTTTGGAAACGAGATCACGTTGAACGGTCATGGAGATACAGTACTTGATGATTTCGGACAAGATGTGAATAGAGATATTGAGTTTCTGAAGAACCGCGGTAACCAATTTCAGCAGGTGTACAAGCTGGTGCGTAATAGACTTGACGTTGCTTTTGAGCGGAACAAACAAGTTCATGATCTTCGTCGTTGTGATACCCAATTTGCAGTTGGTCAGAAAGTTTGGCGAAGAAATCATGTCTTGTCGAACGCAGCAAATTATGTGTCAGCCAAACTTTCTCCGAAATATTTTGGCCCCTTTATCATTCACAAGAAACCTTCTCCATGGACATAATATGAACTGAAGGATCTGGATGGCAAGGTTTGTGGAACATGGAACATGGAACTTGAAGTTGGAACCAGTGACACGGGATGGAGTGGGTTAATCTCTTGTTTGGTGTTTGGTTGGGTTATTTCTTTACGGATAGAACTTTTGCCATTATTCTTTGGATTTGTGATCAAGTAACTTTGTTAGACTTGTCATTTGTGTTATCTTTTGTTGTTGTTTTTTTTTTTTATAAATATTTCATTCAGTTTTTGAAAATTTGGGAAATTTTCTTCTGATAAGGGGCGTGTTGTATCGCTATAATTTCGTCTCGATATATTTATCACGCAAAAAGCGAGAGGTAGCTGATAAGGTTCCTTCACGGCGTATTTTGGAAGAGCTAAAAAGCGAAAGGCTATGAAGTGACCTGATCGACTTTGGTAGCAGAAGCTTCTCCCTGGGGAATTTGTTATTTTCAAGAGTTATTCAATATTGTTCCATCCATAGTCGTTGGGGATTCAGGGAAAGCTTCGCAAGACCCACATTATTTGTGAAACATAATGTACGGGTAACGGATTGTTCCGGATTTACTACCAGTAAGTTATGTTCCAAAAGCTATCATCACTTCTATTCTGACTAGAATTGCTTTTTAGGTCGCTAAGAATCTCGACAAAATTTACCATCGTACTTAGATACTCTGCGTGTTGTCTTCAAAAGCATCTCTGCAACTTTTCGTGAAAGAACCGTTCCTATTTAAAACGTAGGTTTGAAGCTCTCTGTTTGATCATTTTCTAATGATTGCATATTTTCTTTAAGGGTTTTTTTTATTGTTTCATTTAATGTTAAACATTTCTTTCTCGTGAAAAAAATCAGTACTTCCGATCCATGTATTCTTTGGTCCCGGGATGTGCTTCACCTTTCATCATCGTTCGTTCATAGTAGCCGTTTGTGTCAAAAGAATTTCCGAAGAGCACATTTCTTCCCAACAAAAATAAGGCTGGAGGACGGAGAAACGGAACGCATCTAACATCCAGCTCCTTTTTCTGGTTGCTAGCATCGAAACCGCAAGTTTTCAACTTTAAGATATTCACATCATATTTTGTGAATCGTTGAAAACATAAAGCTCAAATGGGTACTTAGTGAAGTCAGAAATACAGGGTGTCCCGAAATTAGGCCGCAATATTTCGCCTGCGTGTTCTACGTCTAAAAATAGGAAGAAATGTTCCAAGCAACATGGCTCTAAAAATGCTTCCTAAGGGAGCTACAGCGCCTTGAAGGTGGAAACCGGTAGAAGGTTTTTTCCACATATCTCCGAAACTAGCCGAGATAAAATAACGCAATTTGGTGTGACGTCGACATGTTCGACTGCCAACCCGATGTTGTGAACAGCATTGCCAAAGGACCCCGCACGATTCTTATGGAAAATGGGTCTCGGTCAAATTTCCTGATTTTCTTATATGTTGTAGCCCAATTTGACACAAGCCAAAAACCATCGTCCGTTACCCAAAAAAATGGACAGTTTTTTTTCTATAAGGGGTTGAAAATGGGTTATTTCAAGGTAAAAAAATATGTTCCAACGTAAGTGAGAACATTTCAACGTCCTTTTTAACACATATGGCTCATGACAATTCCCTTTTTCTTTTGTGAAAAAATCAACCCCCTCCCTCACCCCCAACCCTTACTTGTGAGTATCAAATTCGAAATTACGTTTGAAAATCATGCAGATGGTTCTATTTTGTCGAATTATCAATTTTGGCACAAATTTTTTTTCCAACCCCCAAATAGGGGGTGGGGTTGAAAAAAAAAACCATCGGTCAAGTCGACTGAATTTCTGATATTGTGCTTTACCAGTTACGCTAAACAAGATTACCAAGGGAAAACTCATTCGTATGACCAGTTTCCACCCCACAGAGGGTTGAAGTTGACTATAATGACGCATAAAACATTCTTCCATGTCATAAACCAAATGAATGGAAATAGTGGACTTTCATATCATCTTGTTTCGTAAAAATGTCTCTTCTCCAAAAATACTTTCAATCCCGTCCTTCATCCCCTATCCCTGTTTCTGAACATCATATTCGAAACAAATAATGGAATTCATATCAATTTTAATTTCATCCTTCAAATAGTCGCAGTAGCTAGAATAAGAGTGTGACATAATATTTTGCTTCGATTGAACAGCTTTCGCTCCAAATGACATAAAATTCTTCAATCTAAACTATAAGTAGAGGTGTATCCGTACAAAAGAAAAAAGTTAGGAACTATGTAGGTACAGGTAAACATAATTAACCTGCTGTAAAGTTGAGACTTGATAGGAGCACCAATATTTTCAATAATAATCCAGGCAAAAAATCATTCAATCAAATGTATGTCTCACCCTGCTGTAAGGGTGCTAACATAAGCATAATAGTGAAAGTGAATTTTGAGAGGGGATTCACAATCAGATGCAGAGAATCCGACCGTAGACCTTCTCCATCATTTTCAAGATTTATTTCGAATATGATGTTCAGAAACAAGGATAGGGGATGAGAGACGGGGTTGAGATTATTTTTGAAGGATAGACATTTTTACAAAACAAGATGATATGAAAGTCCACTATTTCCGTTCATTTTGTTTATGACATGGAAGGATCTTTGAGAGTCCATGAGTCATTATAGTCAACTTCAACCCTCTGTGGGGTGGAAACTGGTCATACGAATGAGTTTTCCCTTGGTAATCTTGTTTAGCGTAACTGGTAAAGCACAATATAAGAAATTCAGCCGAATTGACCGAAGGTTTTTTTTTCAACCCCACCCCCTATTTGGGGGTTGGAAAAAAAATTGTGCCAAAATTAGTAATTTGACAAAATAGAACTATCTGCATGACTTTCAAACGTAATTTCGAATTTGATACTCACAAGTAGGGGTTGGGGGTGAGGGAGGGGGTTGATTTTTTCACAAAAGAAAAAGGGAATTGTCATGAGCCATATGTGTTAAAAAGGACGTTGAAATGTTCTCACTTACGTTGGAACATATTTTTTTACCTTGAAATAACCCATTTCCAACCCCTTATAGAAAAAAAACTGTCCATTTTTTTGGGTAACGGGCGATGGTTTTTGGCTCGTGTCAAATTGGGCTACAACATATAAAAAAATTAGGGAATTTGACCGAGACCCATTTCCCATAAGAATCGTGCGGGGTCCTTTCTATGAGGAGTGCCCCAAAGAGAGGGGGTGTGGGGTAAATGTAACCCTAACTTTTTTGTGCATGACTTTATTCAAATTTTGACAAGAGAACATGAATGGACAGAGCCTTCTGCATAAAAAAGGTCCTCCTGTCTCATTTCGATAGGACGCACCGTTCTCGAGATAAATCACTTCAAAAGAAACGTTGCCTGAAATTCCCCGAAATAAAGCTGAATACTCGAGTACCGCAATCAGACGCAATATCCCAACACTGCGTTCTAGGACTAAAAATAGGAAGAACTCTTCAACAAACCCGGGTCATAAATGCGTCCTGGGGAAGCTAGAGCCCCCTAAAAAAAGGAACGTGGCCTGAATATCTCCGTAACTTGCCGAGATCAAATGACGAAATTTGGTATGGAGTCGTGGTGTCAAGAGGTGGTGAATATGAATTATCTGCAAGTTATCGATGAGTATACCGTTCCATTTTCAATTACAGAATATCAGCCAATTACTATTTTGAAAAAAAAAGATCGGTTCTTGCATCGAGCAATTTTGTCCCTTTTCTGATATGACTAATGTGAAAAAGTAAAACAGTTGCCTACTTAAAAACAACCTGATAAGTTCTTTGTTTTGCGTTCTACGGTTTTTGACCTACCAGTTGAGGTCAGGTCGACCCTTTTACTGGAAGGCTAAATTCTGTAATCGAAAATGGAAGGGTATACTCATCGAGAACTTGCAGATATTCATTTTATTTATGGGTTCTGCAACGGAGGTGCGTTGGCTGCAGTTCAAGAGTACCGCAAGCGTTTTCCTCAACGCCGAGTACCGGATCGTGGGGTGTTTGTAAGCGTTCACAGGAACCTAGTGGATAACGGTAGTTTCCGGAGAGCTTGAGGACAAGGCAGGCCAGATGGTCATGATGTAGGGAACATCTTAAATCTCTTCGAAGAATATCCCCAAAGAAGCATTCGGACCGTTGCCAGAATTGCCAATGTACCTCGGACAATAGTAATTACAATTCAAGCACCCTATGCAACAATTCTTATGATCACAAATTTTCCTTTTAGGTAGGAAGAACAGTGAGGAGACAGAACCTCCATGCATACCATTTCCAACGGGTCCAGCATTTGAAACAAGGAGATTTTCTTCCGAGGGTGCATTTTTTTCAGTGGATTGTCGACCATCCAAACATTGTCCCAAACATTTTGTGGAGCGATGAATGCATGTTCACAAGAGACGGCACATTTAATATCCATGATAACCACTTTTGGTCAGACCAAAATCCGCACGTGATACGCCGCACTTATTTCCAAGAGAGATTTGCCATCAATTTATGGGCCGGCATTGTCGGGGATCAACTAATTGGTCCAACTGAGCTTCCACCACGTCTGAATTCACAAAGTTATCTAAACTTCCTACAGAATCAGCTAGATGATTCTTTCAGCTGATTCTGACAGCTTTTTCTTTTCTTTCTAGATACTTTCAGCATGACGGAGCTCCTGCTCATTACGGACGTAATGTCAGAAATTGGCTTGATGAACGGTTTCCTGGGAGGTGGATAGGGAGAGGTGGTCCCACACCCTGGCCACCTCGATTACCCGACCTAAATCCCCTCGACTATTATTGTTGGGGACGAATGAAGGACCTCGTCTATGCCGTTGAAGTCAATTCTAGAGAGGTTCTGCAGCAGAGAATCAATCTAGCCATCAACGAAATTCGGGAGCAACCGTTCGAAATTTTGCGTTCTTCCCGGGCAATCAGGCGACGATCGATTCTTTGCATTGAACAAAACAAAAATTTGTTTGAACAATTACTGTAAACTTTTCAAATAAATCTCTTTTCCACCAAAGTACATCATGAAGGTTCTCACAATTTGCTAAAAATTATTACCCCGAAGCTCCCCTCCTTTGGACGCCTCTGTTGAAAATTCGGGAATCGTGTTGAAAGATTCAGCTTGAGCTCTTAACACCACGACTCCATACCAAATTTCGTCATTAGATCTCGGCAAGTTACGGAGATATTCAGGCCACGTCCTTTTTTTCAGGGGGCTCTAGCTCCCTCAGGACGCATTTACGACCCGGGTTTGTTGAAAAGTTCTTCCTATTTTTAGTCCTAGTTGGGATATTGCGTCTGATTGCGGCACTCGAGTATTCAGCTTTATTTCGGGGAATTTAAGGCAACGTTTCCTTTAAAGTGATTTATCTCGAGAACGGTGCGTCATATCGAAATGAGACAGGAGGACCTTTTTTATGCAGAAGGCTCTGTCCATTCATGTTCTCTTGTCAAAATTTGAATAAAGTCATGCACAAAAAAGTTAGGGTTACATTTACCCCCCACCCCCTCTCTTTGGGGCACTCCTCATAGAAATTTGGCAATGCTGTTCACAACATCATTGGCTAGTTTCGGAGATATGTAGAAAAAACCTTTTACCGGTTTCCACCTTTAAGGCGCTGTAGCTCCCTTAGGAAGCATTTTTAGAGCCATGTTGTTTGGAACATTTCTTCCTATTTTGGGACGTAGAATACGCAGGCAAAATATTGCGGCCTAATTTCGGGACACCCTGTATATCGGAAACGCTACAAAACTAATATTTTCATGCTCAGTACCTATTCATTTCAATATTACATTTTTTTTGTGTTTATAAAGAAAAAGAACATAACAACCTTACCTACTAAAATCGGAATTGCAATTTATTTGGTTTTCATAGCATTTAATTGTTGTTCATAAATCTTGTGAATCGCATTGGCCACTTCGAGTTTCTCTTCATTTTTGTGATTACACCTAGCTGTCAATTGCTAATAGACCGGCGGCCAAAATTGACTGGCGCCCCGGCAAAACCACCTATTGGTTGACTTTGATTTATCGTCGAAAACCCATGACCTCTCGACTGTAGCAAACCGGCGGTCGCACAATCTCGATGTTGTTTTGTAGTTCTAAATGCAAATAAGCCTAGCTCAAAGAAAATTCGTAAATTCTAGTTCTTTTTTTTTTTTTTTTGCTTTGCAATATAAATTCGTGCGGTTATAAGGCGATATCATGGAATCTCATCAACACAATCTTTCGAAAAGTTGAAGGAACATAAGGCCGTGGCTTTCCGTTGGACACATTATAGAGGATGCCAGAAATCGGGAACTATCTGAGTATCATGAAGTTTTTTTCCAAACATGATCCAATTCGACGTTTTTCTTTCTGAGCATCCGCCAAAGACTAGAGCAAAGCGCTATCAAAGAAAAGTGGTGATAGCCGAGACAGGCTATCAGCTACAATGTTATTCTTCTCACATACGTGGCAGTGAATTGAACCACGAAATCTTGATGGCGCAGCTGCCGTGGAGTTGCTTTATCTCGATTTTGTTTGAGGGCCAAGACTAGCGGCTTGTGGTCTTTGAAGAGGGTAAAGTCTCGCCCTTCCAAGAGATATCTGAAGTGCTT